>JAYXIM010047688.1:0-12471 GCA_037575425.1 Anastrepha fraterculus
ATTAGCGTATTTGGGTAAAAGTAATTAAAATTCTTCGAAATTAAGGCCACCAGCAAGCCCAATATAAGGGCCTTAAGGATCTGCTTGGAGTAGAAAAAGAGACTGTTGGTATTATTATATTATATATATATAATTGGCGCGTACACTCTTTTGCGTGTCTGGCCGAGCTCCTCCTCATATTTGTGGCGTGCGTCTGGGTATTGTTCCACAAATGAAGGGACCTACAGTTTCAAGCCGACTCCGAACGGCAGATATTTTTTATGAGGAACTTTTTCTTGCTGGAAACACACTCGGAGGTTTGCCATTGCCTGCCGAGGGACGATCGCTAATAGAAACAACTTTTTCTTAGTTTTGGAATTTCACCGAGATTTGTATTATTAATGCCATGACCAAATGGTGCCAACGATAATACAGATGCATAAATCAATCCTCTTAAGATGATAAGAAATGACTTTGTGTCGAAGGGCACAAGAAAGCTGAGGGTTAAGAAAGCTGAGGGCTAAGAAAGCTGATTGATTGATGCGCTAAGTGAGTAAATTAGAAAGCGTGAACACATTTTAAACTCATTGGAAGCAAATATGGAAGTTAAAGGGCGGATCGACAGGTGAATTTTGACTTGGCCTCTGTCTTCTTTTTTTTCAATTAACCACAATGTGCATTTTTATTCAAAAAATTCAATTCAATTTGTATAAAAAAGTGCATATCAACGTTGGAACACCCTATGGTAAATATTAGTGAATCACCCAATCAATCAATATTTTGGTGAATCAGTTAATCAATAAATAAATAATAAAATAAATCGGTATCCATCGGCATAATAATAATTTAGTATCTGTGTTCAATGGCCTACATTTCGACCTAAAATTCTTTCGTGCCATTTACGCACTAAACTACGAATATTCGACTTATGTATGAAGTCTCTTACACCATCATACAGAGGCTACAATCTTTCGTCAACAAATGCATCCGAATCATCTGCAGAATATTCTGGCCAAACACTATCATTAACTACGCACTGTGGAGATTTACGAATGAGGAATCCATCCTTAGGCAAATCACACGCGGGAAGTGGCGATGGATAGGTCAGACGTTGAGAAAACCACCAGAAAGCATCGCGAGAATGGCACTGGACAGACCTAAAATACTTGGAGAAGGTCGATGTTGCGCGAACTAGCAGATACCGACATCACAGGGGACGGTGCAAAAACAACAGCACAGAACCGTATACGATGGAAGAGTATTGTCGAGGCTCTCGAAAGCAGTGAAGAAGAAAAAAAACATATTTTAGAAGTAGAAAATTCTAGCCCTATATACTGGCACTACTACTATTATATGTATTACATCAGGTTCTATTTGGGCACTGGTTGAAAGCCAAATTCTGTCAGTAAATTGTCCGCCTTTCTTACAAATTTTTATTATATCTGCAACAGGAGCATTTTTGAGTTCCTTTTATATCGACGAAAGATTTGCAGTCTTGTCTTTATCAAAGCATCGGCATAGAAAATTTGTAATATTTCAAGACTTCCGCCAAAGTATTAGGAAAAATACCAAGATTTACGTGAGTTGCAAAGATTTCAAAGCACTTTCAAAAATCGTATTATTTTGTTTCTCCTAATACAATTTTTCACATTTTTATGCAAACCTTTTAAGATTAAACTCGTCCATTACCTGAAGTGAACTTTTGGAAGAAATATTTTTAAAAAATAGTTGTATATATAAAACCAGATTATCTAATCAATCAGATCAAATCGGCACAGCTGATTATTAATATTTATATGTTATTCCAAAATATTTGGGTGCACGTCTTTAAATAAAATATATTTTATAAGTAAGGTGAAAGAAAGATGGATTAACGTTCACATTTGTGAAATTGGTAGGCCAATATGGCCAAAGTTAAATCTACGTCTGTCCAAGAGTATTATAAAATTGAGTAGACTTCAACTCAGGAGCTTAGTAGGGGAACATTGTCTCATAGGAAATCATGCAAGGAGATTAGACGTTTACGCGCATGATTTCTGTCGTAGCTGCAGAAATGAGGAGGAGTTGGAAACAATTCAACACCTTTTTTGCACATGCCCAGCTCTAGCCAGTAGCAGGAACCGAAATTTAAGATCCTACTTCTTAATGAATATAGATAATCTATACACTTTAGATATGAACAACCTTTTACGCTTTGTCAAAAGCTCAGGATGGTTCAATGTGGAAAGGGAAATGTAGCCCAGTCCCCGCGGCTAACAACGGACCCATTTCGTGGTCTAGGTGGCATCGTTGTCTCTATGAGCGATGCGGCTGCCAAAGCTAGTGCCTAGCCTAAGGTGAAAGAACGGAAACTTTTTAAGGTGAGGCATCCTAAAGTGCATATAAAATTGGCGCTTACAACTTTTGGTGAATTGTTAGCTAAGATTTTCATTAAATTTGTAGTATGCGCCTTGCCGCTGTTCTATAAACGGAGGAGTAGTTTTGTTTCATCACTGAATGACAGATGAATTATATGAAAGATTTCGTCAAAGAAGAGAGACAACCGGGGTTTACCTATGCTATTGGATCACAAAAACGAAATGTTTCTATCATTTTATATACAGTGAGATTTTAAACCGAGACCAACCCACCGGTAGTCGCATACAAAAAGTTCAGTTAAATGACGATAATTAGGCGTACGAAAGCAGGTAAGTCCATCTACTCATATTCTCCGAACTCAGCTACTAAGCCCATCGTCAGAAGATGTTAATTTTTTTATATATTATTGTCCTGGCCTTGCTTGGAGAAATGACATCATTTATATAAATGTCCACCATGAGTGCATCTATAGATAAAATCTACCAAACAGTTAATTCATGAATGCAAAATTGTTGAGATCGTCGAGGTAACGATCTTGAAAGTTGTTCAGCCAGTTTTTGTGCTACAGCAGCAATATTCCCAACAGAACGTCCAGTTTGTGCTCTGCCAGTCCTTTTTCTATATTTACTCGACAAATGTCAAAGATGATGTAAAAAAAATACACCGCCTAGAAATTACTCTCTACATGTATTTGAGCATCACTTTTGAAAGACCCGTTATAAATCTTGCGCTATTCTTCAGAGTCCACCACGTTGCCATTGTTTAGTGTGATTCTAAAGATTAAGCATAAAATTGAGATCAGTTCATTCGCGTACTATGTTTGCTGTGAAACATTCAACGCCAAAGATGATTTTTTTAATAGCTGCAGCGCAGCGTAAGGCAATGGGATTTGCCAAAGTGCATTTCTGCCCTTAAATCTGCTATTCGGTGGAGGCATCCATTTTAGGGACTTCAATTTATAAAGCACTTTAGTACAAATATAAGATACTGCATGGAGAAAAGCCTTGGCCTAGAACTTAATTGAAAAATCGCAAAAATTTAGTTTTGAACCAGACAAAAGACCAGAGGTAGAAAAAATAAAAATGCAGATTGGAGTTCAATTGGATACTTTGGCCACTTTTTGTTCTTACGAGCAAAAATAAAAAATTAATAAGGTAGGAAATAAAAGGAGACTGGAGCGAATTAAGTTCCCACATTTGGAAGCTGTATTTTTTATCAATCAAAACTCTTAAAAAATAAAGCGTCTTTTGCAAGTAACTCAGACTGGTTAGGCAAACACTGTTATTAACTGAATATGGTTTGATACCCTTATTTTATTAAGAAAAGAGTATAAGTATTTTTAAAAACTTAATCCATTGCAACTTTAAAGTCCTTTATAAAACTAAATGGATATAAAACTAAGTATTTAATTCTATTTATAGCTCCACGCGATTTGCTGATAAAAATACGAAATCATCGTAAATTGTAAAGAACGCAAACATGCCTGGAGGCGACTCATTTTGCCTAATACATATAATTATATAATGGGGGAAAGTGTGCACAGTTATCAGAAATATTTATTTAACCTGAGAAACCATTTATGACATAATAAATCGTCTAAAAAATTAAAATAGGCTGGAGCAAAAATCTGCAGGCGGAAGACCACGAAAAATATCTGTCTACACCGAACGTATTTTGATGAGAAAAGTAGCCGGCAGCCCGCAGATTTCGACAAGAAATCCTACTAGTGAGCAAAAGAGACGATTGTGGTGGCGAATTTCTCACGAAGAAGTTCGCTAAGTTTTGCAAAAGCACGATTATACTATACAGTTTGCTCGGAAGAAGTCTTTGTTCTCTGTACAGTATATTGAAGAGCAGTTATCTTATGCTAGAACGTACATAGCTCAACCATTTAGCTACTGGGATGATGTATTATTTTGCGATGAGACTTAAATCGTGCTGTACCACAACAATGGCCCTAATAGAGTGTGGAGACAGCTGTTCACCGCACTGAAAATGCGGAATATTATACCGACAGTGAAATTTAGCAAACTTTCAGCCATGATGTGGTGATACATATCCAGCAAGGCAATGGAAATTTGGTGTTTATAGACGACAAGATGGTTGCACAACAATATTTTGAATATTTTGCAATGCCATTTGACAAATATTGCCACAAAATTTTGCTCTATTGTTGACAATAAACCTCACATTGAATTCTACGCGGACAACGATCCAAAGCATAAGGTTCGTATGGTCAAAATGTGACTTCTTTTTATTGGTTACACCAGTCTAAAGCTCGGATATGAATGCAGTAGAAAATTTGTGCCCAACATAAAGAAAAAAAGTTGCAAAAAACAGACAAAAAAGGTTGGGCACAGCTCAAAAAAGTTATTTTAGAGAAATGACGCTAGATGCCTCAGGGCAATGATGATGAAAAATAGGGCCATTCTGTGAAAGGCAGAAATTGAATTGAAATTTTAATCGGTCGAGCCAAGGAGCACCAAAACACTCAGGCTTAAAAGCCCATTGTATTTAGAGCTCTGGAAAGAGGGTTGATAGTCAAGGGGAAACGGAGAAAAGTATCAGAGAAAGAGATAGAAAAGAAAAGAGACAGAGACAGAGGTAGTTAAATAAAAAAAAAATAAATAATTGGCGCGTACACTTCTGTTAGGTGTTTGGCCGAGCTCCTCTTCCTATTTGTGGTGTGCGTCTTGATGTTGTTCCACAAATGGAGGGACCTACAGTTTCAAGCCGACTCCGAACGGCAGATATTTTTATGAGGAGCTTTTTCATGGCAGAAATACACTCGGAGGTTTGCCATTGCCTGCCGAGGGGCGACCGCTATTAGAAAAATGTTTTTTATTAATTTTGTTTTCACCGAGATTCGAACCAACGACCTCTCGGTGAATTCCGAATGGTAATCACGCACCAACCCATTCGGCTACGGCGGCCGACAGAGGTAGTTAGTCCTGTAAAAAAAATCTATAAATATCTTCCAGTTTTAGAGAACGAATATTACTCATTCCCACGACATCGGAACCCAAAACTCGTAGCCTTGCTCTAGCAAAGGCAGGACATTCACAGAAGAAGTGCTCAGTGCTATCCGCCTCCTTCAAATAAGACAGGCACACTGGGATCTCAATAATTCCAATGCTGGTCATATGCTGACCTCATAGGTTGTGTCCTGTAATAATACCGACCATCAACCGAACGTCTTTCCTTCCAAGTTTTAGTAGAAATTTTGACAGTTTTCTCTTCGGACTTGTCACAAAACACTTTGAAGTTCTGCAGCGTTCTGAACCGGACCATCACTCTTTATTTAGATTGCATACATAATTACTGAACCATTTCTTGATTTCTGCAAAACTAATTCCGATTATTGGCTCTGGTCCCTGTGGGGTAATTGCTGATCCGCAGCAGCCCATTTCATCGGCAATTTCGAGTTTATTCCATATTGTAACAGAGCTAAGCTACTTCTTAAATTCTTGAACAATCTTTGAGGTTTGCTTCGCGTTCTCCAGGGCCTTCAGTGTAGCCTGACTCTCACTGAAAACTTCAATCTGTTTCTCGCTTCATCTCCTCTCGATTATCCATTCGTCTACTTTTGGAATGGCAAAAACTTCCGTTTGGATAACAGTTGCTATTTCCCCCATAGCGTAGTGATACTTATTACTATCATTTACTACTGTGTCCAAAAAATAAGGTGACATTTGATTTTAAACTGCGCGCTTTGAAGGATTAGGAGAATTCTTTTTTTTTTTAGGTTGGTAGTACTGTGAGTGACATCTATGTCAAATTTCATGTGAAATATTCATTTACTGTTTGAGATACGCGTCGTTTTGTGAGCTGCTAAAAGTGAGTTTCTCGTTTTTTGCAATGTCGAAATTTGTTGAGCAAAGAATTTGCATTAAATTTTGTTTGCGGAATCAATTTTCTGCTGCGTTGAGGATGGTGCAGAAAGCCTTTGGTGATGAGGCTATGTCTAAAAAAAATGTTTACAAGTGGTATAGTGAGTTCCAAGCCGGTCGTGAACGTGTCGAAGACGAAGAGCGTCCTGGGCGACCATCAACCTCAACTGACGAAGCTCACGTCCAACAAATCAAAGATTTGGTGTTGAAAAACCGTCGATTAACGATTAGAGACCTTGCTGATGATGTTGGCATATCGAAAGGCTCAGTCAATACCATTTTGAAGGATGTTTTGGGCCTCAAGCGCGTCAAATCTCGACTGGTACCGAAAACATTGAATTTTTTGGACTCGTAATTCGTGATCATTTCATCAAAAACTCAACCCATATCGTTCCGCAACCACCGTATTCACTTGATCTGGCACCGTGCGACTTCTGGCTGTTCAGCAGGCTCAAAAGACCGCTCCGGGGACACCGTTTTGACACGATAGAGGAGATTCAAGCCGCAACGAAGACGGAACTGAAGGCCATCCCGGAAAGTGACTACAACCAGTGTTTCGAAAATTGGAAAAAACGTTGGCATAAGTGCATTGTGTCGGGAGGGGATTACTTTGAAGGGGATGAAATTGATTTGGAAGAATAAATAAAGAATTTTCAAAATAAATACAATGTCACCTTATTTTTTGGACACAGTAGTAAGTAACATCCGGTTCCAGACCCTATTCCATTCTTGGACCCATCGGTAGAGAAAGTATCCGTCAAACCTCTCTGAATGCGTTCTGGATTGCTCCATTGCTCAGGCAGTGGAAATCTGACATCAAATTTTCTTCCATATGGGTATCAGGTTGGCTTTAGGTGCCAAAAACAGTGGATACTGCTCAGATAGCAACTTAAAGATTTCTCTGTGTCCCGAAGTTCCGTCTTGGTGACAGAAACCATATTTATGGAGTCTACACATTGCTTTTATTGCTTCCTGTTGTATCTTAAGATCCAAGGGGAGCAAATCACGCATAGCATTTAGAGCATCGCCGGAGGTTGTACTCATGGCTGTGAAAGGCAGACTACAAGGTCTTATAGATGTTCGGCGTAGTCATACAAAGTGCTGATTTACCTACGTTTAATTTTTTTTGATGAAAAATATGACTTAAAGCTATTAACTATAAATGTAAAAAGACTTTACTGACAGCTGTGCTTGAATGTATATTATTTTTGCTTTTCAATTTTGTGTTCTATTTAAGCGGAGTTACTGTATTTTCTACTATTGGCTTATGAACTATTTACATTAGTCAAACAAAACTAAAGATTGGAAAAAACCATGAAAAAATACATATTTTCCTGAGCAATACTTCTGAATTTCCTTCGATTAGTCGATGTCAAAACACTTCATTGACAAACCGTCTGTTTTAGATAAGTTGTAAGTGATTTATTCTAAATTTAGGTTCCATATTAACTTTAATAAAAATTCTCGCAAAATACGACTTTAAACGAAGTGCGATGAAAGTGAGAATTGCAAACAAACACGTCTCTGTATGCGCTCACCGAAAAATCGATTTCATTGCTGGCATCTCTATCGCTCAATTTATGAGTGCTGGGAGTGGTGCCAAAAACGAAAAAAAATAACAATAACAAACAATAGTCAAGTAGTGAAGCATGCGAAAACAAGAAGAGAATGCATTGCGACGGATGTGAGCACCACTAAACTACAGGAATATACACATCCAAAGATACATACAAGTATAGGCATAAGAAAGTGCCCTATTTGGCTAGCGGCAGGCCAGCACTGCATTAAATTCCATATTCCATTATTTGTTGAGGCCAAGATAATGGAAATTGAAATCACAAATTTATAACATGAGCCTACTTACTATTATTTTTATTTTCATATTTTTCCATTTCAATTTAGTAAAAACAAATAAAATAAACCAGATTAAGAGTTGTATGCTTTTGCTGTTGGCAACTCCACATTGAAGTACTACCTCCTGTAGCACTCAGGCACCCATCGGGCATCCATTTATGTTTGTGCTCATTTTGTATAGTTAGAAGTGGAAAAACTAATAAATTTACATATATACAGTAGTTATTTAGTTATTCATGTACATATATACATGCATATGTACATATGTATATGCATACCCTGGTTTTTGTTAGGAGCTTTTTTGCTTTAATTTTTCCCTCTATTCTTTCCTATTCATTTTTTGCTATTTGGCAGCACATTTTCAACGCAGACAAGTGGTCTCCAACATGAGTTGGAGCGAGCTTGAGTGTGAGCAAGTCTACAACAACAAATGTGTACATGTATTTATATTCGTGTGTGAATATTCGCCGTTACATATTTGCCTAAGCTTGCACGCCGAAAAGTATGCACGCATGTGTGTACGTATATATGTATACAGTGTTTGAATACACCCTGTAGAGAAAATTTTCATTAGAGAAATATATTTGTGGTTCAGAACCAGTGTGATTTTGGCAATTGCGAACCGCTTTGCTATTTATGTCGCTAGCAGCTAATTTTAAAGTGTGGCAGCGTTACGGCTGAAAAGTTGATGCGATATTATGTGGTGACTACGGTTTCTCGGCCAAACATCTCACGCATCACTGCAACCCTTACAGGCCATGGGAAACTAGGGGATCAAGCAGCTAGACTCAACCTACCCTTCAATCCAATCTGCAGAAGCTGTCATGCGGAAGTGGCGAAGAAAGTCTTTTCCACTACTTATGTGAATGTCCAGAGCTAGCTAGGGCACGCCTCCGCTCTTTTCGTAAGCCTCTCTTGCAGCAAATTAATGAGATCTCAGACATCGAGATAAAGAGTTTGCTGCTATACTTGGACCTCAAAAAAACAACAAACATCATTCACTGTGGTATTAAAACGGTGCTGGTCACTAATTAGGATTATTTTAGTAGAAATACTCAACCACTTCAACAACAACAACAACGGTTTCCGATGCAATAAGTTGCTGACTCGAGTCGGGGTAAAAGATTATGTGCTTTCCATGTAAATGTAGGCTATTGAACCAATTTTTAATTTTAGTAAAACGATAATTATTTGATAACTTATAACTTATAACTATATTGAAGTACAATTCTTAAGGTAAAATTAAATAAGAATTATAAGATTAGAATATAATAATAAATATAAGGATTTTTTAAATAACTTTCTTTTGATACAAATACAGGGATGGAAAACACTTTAGCACTTGAAAATTTTGACCAGTTTTGATTATTTGCTTTTCTTTAATATTCAATACTGTTTTTATATAAAGGATATCTTATCCCGGTGGTCTAGAATTTCAATTTTTTTTTGATATTTCGAAAGCACATGCTTTTAAGAATATACTGTCAAAATTTTGGAAGAATATTTGCAGTATTTTCGATTCTACAGCCTCTTGAGCAGGTAAAGTCAGATTCGTCTCGCGGCGGCATCAATGGAAAATATCCACTCTCTACTTTTTTCGGCCTGGTATTGTACAAAAAAAAACAACAACAAAATTTATTCAACCGAATCATCTGAAATCCTAATATTTTCTTCCCAATATCAATGGCTATTAGAATAATATTATTACTTCAATTATTTCGTATTTTTATGATTAAAAAACTGAAAAAACCCCGATTTTTAGAATGTGAAATTCAAAGCGCCATATTCACAATTTTTGTATTCTAGTACGGGACATAGCTAAAGTCATACTGTTTAATAATATTTTGTTCTTTGTGTTTCAGATAAATATCTAGAAGAGCCAAAATGGACAACACCGTCCAGGCCCAATTTTCCGGAAGGGTCATCATCAGCGCAATTTTTAAAATTATTAAAATAAAAAAAAAAATTTCTTTCATTTTTGTATGTAAAAGAAGTTAAATAAAAAGCATACAAAATTTAAATATCTTTTTTATTTATTTTATTGTAAAAAAAAATTCCTGAAATACCCTAAATTTTCGAGCTGTAGACCCCTTAATGCATAACTAAAAAAACATAAATCTAAGTTGATGTCCTACAAAACACTAAAAAGTCTTACAGATACAGCCTAATTTCTTAAATTTATAAAGAAATAAATAAATATCTGAAGTGTAAATGACTTTCAGTTAGAGTTTTTAGAAAAATGTTTGGTTTGCAGTTTTATAGCCTATTTTGCATAATAGTAGTTTGAAGTCGCCATATTCTACTTGATTTTTAATAATTTGTTCACCTCACGCTTCACCATAAAAAACGAAGTCGCGATTAATTAAGGAAGAATAATATTGAAATGTTCAAGTAAACTCTAATATTCAATTAAATATATTATTTAGATGGATGGTAACCCTAGACATTTTTGGGTTTATATATATGTCTAATTAGCGCTTACACCCTTTGTTCGGGGTTTGACCGAGCTCTTACTTGTCGCGTGCTTCTTGATGTTGTTCCTCAAATGGCGGAGCCAGAGTTTTAAGCCGGATCCGGAGGGCAAATCGGTTTTTGTAAGGAGCTTTCCATGGTAGAAATACACTCGGAAGTTTTGCCGAGGGCAGCCGCTTTAGAAAAAACGTGTTCTATTAATAGGAATTTCGTGCACGGAGACTCGAAAATATACACATCTGAATGGTAGCCACGCGCCAACCCATTCGGCTACGATAGTCGCTATTGGCCTGTATGCCATTATTAAAATATATTATCTGTGCATGCCAGTATTGATATACACTTCTTATTTAATTTTGTGTTTTACATAAGCAACAACCCCTAATCATGTGGCAACTCCATTCAACTATGTCTAGCTTTAAGGTTTCTTATCAAAACTTCTATACCAACAATGTCTAGATTAAAGATTTCTCAAATCGTTTTCCTTGAATCCCAACGTTGTAATATATTATGTAAATAATTAATGTCAGTATTGATATTATTTATTCATTTTTAGCTATTTTTGTACATGTGCGGCAACCCTGTTCGAGAAAATTTCTAATCTTTCATATCAGTTTTGAGATATCTTACTTTCATTATTATTAATATATATATATATATATATGATGTATTATTTATTAATCAGGTGGCAACTCTAATCAACAATGTTTGGATTAAAAGTATTTTGTCACAGTTTTTGTATCAACAACCATTTTAGCATACATCTTTCTTAAATAGCTTTCTTTTAAATACTTTACAATTTCAAGGTTGATGGCAACTCTACTTAAAATATGTATGTCCGAATGCCAGTATTAAAATATCCTATACATTAGCTATACATCTATGTTAGTATTGAAATCCTCTTGGTTAGTTATTTTTTCAGACAAGTGGCAACCCTGCTAAAAAAAAAATTTATTACCTTTGAAGTCTATGTTATATATATACATCGCTCACCCGGCCGGGAATAATAAACCGCAAGCAGAAAAAGTCTACACCATCTTGGTGGTATTGCAGCGCCTTCATATAAATAATGGAGCAGTAAAACCTAAAATATTTATATCTCTTTTGGTCGCAGTGCACGCAGTAGCTTAATAATAATACAACGCCTTACTTTTTAAGTTCCTAATTATTAGCTGATTGTTTAATGAAGTGGCAATTCTATACGACCACGTATCAATGGCAATGGCTAGCTTGCTTTTAAAACCAGTATTGCCATATATTTTTCAACTACCATTTTTAATTTTTATTTTTTTATTTTTAAAGGTCCCTGGCAAATCTATGCCCAGATAAACTTCTTTCATTTGATACTAATATTGAAAGATTTTTTTCTATTTTGTCTGAAGGTGTACTATTTAGGATCGCATGAGTTCGATTTTCGAAAACACGCTGCCATAAGTATTCGAAGGCAACTTTGTGTGAAAGTTTTGAATTAATCAACGTACAATTTTCCAAGTTTTGTGATCCCAAAAATATTTATGAGTATATAAATAATTGGCGCGTACGAGTATACCCGTTTTGAGTGTTTGGCCGAGCTCCTCCTTCTTTTTGTGGTGTTCGTTATGACGTTTTCCGAACAGCAGACAGCAATACAGGCTGAATTCTTCGATGCTTGTAGAAACCTAAAAGTTTTTTTTACCTGTCCATCGAGTTAAATCTCAATGGAAAGCCATTAATTTATTCTTTTAAACTATGCAAATTACAATATTGTTTCCCCATAATTTGCCGAACTCAATATTGGTTTCGAAACCATCGGAAGAGGTAAGGATAGGATTTCTACCGAATTTACTGCCACTTAGTTCCCAACTGTCGGAAAAGTATTTAGATAAATTGAAGAATTTACTTTTTCAAGCGCTCGCTGCTTTCATTTTTTTATTATTTC
>JAYXIM010047689.1:0-12416 GCA_037575425.1 Anastrepha fraterculus
CAGAAGCTTTCGACAAATTCCATCGGGCATCCGTCAACCACGATTAGAGATGCGTTAAATCTGTTGCGCTGCACTGTGGTGCTGCCTAAATCCCAATTTAGTCATTTGAATCGAATAAGATTTGTGAATAGCGGTATTTTTCGTTTCCCTTTTTTAGAAATTTTGCTTAGACTACTTAGTAGAGTAATAGGTCAATAACCCCTAACAATATTGATTCGTTTACCAGGTCTGCGGATTGGCATGATTTTTGCTGTTTTGCTGGTGTTGAGAAAATATTGTAGAATTTATTATAAAGGTGAAAAATAGTATTGTCTCTTTAAGCAGATATTTTAACATAAAATTTTTGATGTCATCATGCTCTGATTACTTTCTTAGTGTTGCTTCACGAATAAGTTCTTGAACCTGTTTTGCATCGACGAATTCAGACTTAGGAGTATCTAATGAAAGCGAATTGAGCTGGATTAATGTTGCGGTAACAAGATTTTCCTCCAATGGCATGTCAAGTTGAGCGGACACTTTCAAGATTTTCACAGGCAAAAATGTTTGCTTTTTCACCTTACAATGACTTTCTCATGGTCACGCAGTGGTGAGATTGTGTGTGTTTTTTTCGTAGTATTTTGCAAATGTTCCAGAAGTGTTTGCTTCGCTTTCAAGCGAGCTAAGCTTCCTTTTCCAAGTTTCATATTTTTATATTTGAAAATTTCAGCTTGGATTTTTGAAGGATATAGAGCCACTAATTCATGATCTGCATCTACACCATTGCCTACGGTGGTCGTTTCTGTTTTTTATTAGGGTTAAGATACACATAGGTAGCTGTAGGAAATTGGTCTTGGAGGCTTTTAGTTGTACAGAACTTTGAATTGCAATTTTTATGTTATCATAGAAGGTTTCTTTATCTTAATTCATATCGATTTGATATATATAATTCGCACTTACACTCTTTATTGGATATTGAGCCGTGCTCCCCATCCTATTTGAGGTGTGCGTCTTGATGTGTTTTCAACAAATGGAGGGACCTACAGTTTTATGTTGCCTCCGAACGGCATATGGATTTGGAATAACACTCGGAGGTTTGCTATTGACTGTGCTACAGGCGAACGCTATTAAAACAAGTGCGTATCTGTAGGTATATTCATATCAATATATTTTAATAAGTTTTCTAAAGACAAAGATTCGCACGGATGACGATACCATTTAGCGGCGAATCCTTTCAATCTAATTTGCCAGTACCATGTTGAGTATTCTACCGCACTTTGACGATATTCTCCTAAACCCTAAAGTACTAACGTTCGACGACTGCCATTCTCATTTTTTCATTTTCTGTTTACATCATAGATTTATTTTATGTATGGTTGTGTTCTTGTCTCCACATCGTTTCCCAGTTCAACGCAGTGAACGAAAGACTTACCATACTCCGGGTAAAAGTTAGACTACACAACCTGAGCCTAATTTGCGTGCACGGCCCGATAGAAGAGAAGGACAACGAGATCAAAGAACGATTCTACGAAAGTCGGGAAGAAGCCTACGACCACTGCCCCCGCCACGATATCAGAATCGTACTTGGCTATTTTAATGCCAGAGTAGGCAAGGAAGATGCCTTTGACTCAACCGTCTAAAATTGAGCCTTCACGACGAAACTAACGATAACGGTATGAGGCTGATCGACTTCGCTGCGGCGTGGAACATTGTAGTAAGTGGCACCAGATTCCAGCATCGAGATATCACAGATTGACCACATTGTGATAAACAGATGGCACTGCTCCAGTGTGCTATTCGTGCGCACAATCCGAGGAACCAACATCGACTCCGATCATTACCTTGTCGCAGCCGAGGTTCACACACGCATAATTGTGGTAAGAAAGGCGTGCCAAGGCATACAGCAAAAGCTAGACGTCGGTAAGCTGCTATCTCAAGAGATAGCCAGGAACTTCACAGCTCAACTCTCACTCCGGCTCAATCAGAGCACTCACCAGCCCAACGACATAAATGAGCATTGGACAATAATCGCCCGCTGCATGCGTACTGCTGCTGAAACGGTAGTTGGATTATATCAACAGCAGCGTAAGGTGTCTTTTCCGGCGCAAGAAACGGGATGTGGAAAGACGTGAGCTCGAAGAGCTTCAGATTCTAGGCGACAGGAACTGGCCCGAAAATTGTATCAAAATGTTAAGCGCCAGATCATAGGTTTTAAGACCAGGGCTAGCTCCTGCAAAAACAAAAAATCGATCTGGTGACGGATGACAAGGGCACTCTTAGGTTATGAAGGAATTACTTCTGGGAGTTGCTTAATAATGGATGTAACAGCGAAGATGGGGAAGAAGATACTGATATTCCAGTCGCTGATGATAGATCATCGTGCCCCCACCCGACCTAGATGAAATGCGAACATCCATTAGGCGAAACAAAAACAAAAAAGCCGCTGGATCAGACGGACTTTCCGCCGAGCTATACAAAGCAGGAGGTGTAGAGCTGACAAACCGCATGTATCAGCTCCTCAATGCGGCTTCAGACCTGATAAGTCCACTGTGGACCAAATCTTCACAATACGCCAAATTATGGAGAAAACCCAGGAAAAACCACCCAACACACACCATCTCTTCGTCGATTTCAAAGCCGCCTTTGATAGCACGCATAGAAATCACCTCTATGCCACTATATCTGAGCTTGGTATCCCTCAAAACTAATACGGCTGTGTAAGATGACATATCTGAAAAATGTCGCCATTCATTAAAGCTCTTAAAAATAATTTCGATAATTTCCAAACTTAATTGACATAGTTGGCTGGACGTTGTTTTGTACCGAGATTTATTTCATTCCACTTACTTCACTTAATTTATTTCAAAAATTTGGTAATTCACACATTTTTAAAAGCGAATGACCACTCATACGGAAGGGTATGCTTTGCCAAAGGCATACTTAACTCATATTTCCGAGATGACAAATACGTTAACATTTTATTAAAAAAAGAGTTTGTCTATAAAGCCGGTTTACTGACGATAGTTTAACGTGACAACGTCATAAGAAAATATTGATGGAATGGTTGCAATTTTCAAAACAAAATTTTAATTTTATTTGTTTGATAGATATTTTGTATGGATATAGAGGAGGAGGTAAATGGAATTGCAATGGAATAGGTGAAGTTACATTTACACAAACGTGAAAAATGACGAAACATTTATCAAATTCATGAAAGATATCTTCAATTTCGATTGTGCATCAGACGTTAATAAGTCAACAACGCTAAGAGGCACCATCATCGATTTGCCTTTTTCAAGACACTTTACACTCGAAACACTCCCTTTCATTTCCTACTTTTTCTGTCATCGTCCTATTCTCAACAGAGAAATGGTTCATTACCATGCACACAGGAAGAAGGCATATGCAAATACAAGTATGTGAATTTATATACCTACATATGCGCATATACATACATATATATGCTCACTCAAGTAGGACAGAGCCAGATGTCGAATGTTGCCGAACGCGGGGGCCGATTGTGCTCTTTGTCGTTCGTTCCGCGCTCTCGCTTGCAGTTCAAGCACATTAGCTTACATTTGCTTGCGTACGGAATAGGTTCGTATATTTGATATGTCCATATGATAGTTCATTCAAGTGAACGGCAATGAGCAAGGTAACGACAAATGAGCAAGGTAACGACACATTTTTTCGTGCGTGCAGCCGGCTAAATCGAATTATAAGACGTTATCACGTCAAAAGTATCGAGTATTGGCCAATAAAATATTTACAAATAATTTTTTAGGTTTTCTATCAGGTAAAAACTGGTGTCTCAAAGTGGTAATTTGAGTTTTGGAAAAAGAAAAGGGGAATACGGTATCATACAATGTGGCGCGAAATTAATCATCCAGTGACTTTGGAAAGGAATAGAAGGAATTGAGCTCGCTAAGGCAGGTGGTATTTGTTTGCCGAGATTGAGCACGTCACACTATACCCATCACCCTCTTTTCTGAAAATCGAACTAAATGACAAACTATCTCTGGGAATACAGCCGATATGGGAACACCTAGAGTGGTATAAAACTGCCAAAGTTATGCTAAGGATTGGGAATACTAAAACTGCAAACTTTATTTTATGACTGCCTAGGAAAGTCTGGAAAATATTGGTTGGAGTACTGACAGGACACTGTCTCTTCACACATGACGCAGCCAAAATGGGATTAGTTCAGGACGATGCATGTAACGAAACGAGTGCTAGGGGTACTTTGCCACAGCCCTGCTCTCTGCAGGACTCAAAAAATGTGCCTACGATCAACATATTTTTCATCCTTGAAGAATATTGCTGACAAAAGACTGAAGGGACTGTTAAGACTCATGAAGATGTGTATTATGAATTATATAAAATCATATCTTCGACTCCAGATACATAGCACTAGCAACACAATGGACCCTAGGGGTCTAAGTGAGCTCTTCATACAGATCAGCCACCACTACGTAACCTAACCTGCTCTCTCACAGATGAGGTGATTCGGCTCTAGATTTCGAACGAGGTGTGTGCCAAACCAAATAATTATTTAAAAATAGAATTATTTTATATGTGAACCTTTCGTTTGTACAATTCATTGTGTTCAGAATTCATCGAATTTCGCAATGATATGAAATAGCGCTCTGCGGCCCTGTCTGCCCCTTTATAATTTTCGTAACAATTTTACTACGAAATTGAAATACTGGATTTTTTTTCCAACTTGCTAAACTTTTGTTGAATTTACATACTGTAACATATTTCATTTTGTTTTCGTCTAGCTCGGCCGATGAGTGCAAGTGTGTGTGTATGTGTGCTTAGCAACGACAGCGTGAGTGATTAAATGGAAAATAGACAAAATAATCACCAGGCGAATGGTTAATTAGTGAATATTTATGTAAAATGAGCATTTCATTTGCCTACTCAATTTCATTTAAGTAGATTTATTACAGTACTTATTGTGGCGAAATTAAATGCCACAATGGCATTAATTTGTTTATTGAAATATGTAGGAACATATATTTGACTAAACATTTTTGAATCCATATTTTCGGCTTCAATTAACCCTAATATTTACATATTGAATGTCTATCGGCTTTTAAAGTTGCAGCATAAATATTTTAATTAGAGAGCTGTTGCAAGCGGAAGGCCATTTTAGACAAATATTACTTTGGAATAATAAATATATTCAGGAATAGTTCACAGAGGATAGAAATAGTTTTTATTTTTTAAGTTAAATATTCAATATTAAATATGAAAAAACATCGCAAAGCGAATATACGTTGTCTGCGGAATTTGAAAAGTCAGCTAACTTTTTGAACACATCTCGTATATTTATAGATCAGTATATACAATAGTAAGTATAGTCAAGAACGGTTTATATATACGAGGTCGGATAAGAAATAAGGTGAATTTTCATTTATCTCAAAAAATATTTATTTATTCATCAACTTCTATTTTATCCCTTCCAAGCAGTCCCTATCAGATATAATACACTTTTGCCAGCGTTTTTTCCAATCCTTGAAGCAGTTCTGATATGCACTTTTTGGTATGTCCTTGAGCTCTCTTAGTGATTCGGTTTTATCCTCTCAATCGTCACAAAACGCTGTCCTTTCATGGGTCTCCTAAGTCCTGGGAACAGGAAAAAGTCGCAGGGGGCCAAATTTGATTAATACAGTGGCTGATACATGATAACGGTGTTGATTTTGGCCAAATAGTCTCTCACAAGCAAAGATGAGTGAGTAGGTGCATTATCATGATGAATAAGCCACGAACTTTTTTCCACAATTTGGCTTCAAGGTAATACTCCTTATTTACCGTACGGCCTCGTGGTAAGAACTCCTGATGCACTACGCCACGGTAATCGAAGAAAACAGTGAACAAAACCTTGTCATTCAATCGAGCTTGGCGTGCTATTGGGGCGATTGGGCTTTGGTTTCGATGTCATAACCATATGCCCATGATTCGTCACCAGTTAGGACCCTTTCAAGCAAATCTGGATCATCTTTGACACTATTTAACAATTCCTTGTTCTTGGTCAAAAGTCAGGAATTCGGAACGAACTTCACTGCCACACGCTTCATACCCAAACTTTCCCATTTTCGAAAAGATTGCATGATGTGACCCAACCGATATGCTGACATCCTCAGCAACTTCTCTAATTGTGACTCGACGATTTTCCATAAGAATTTTCTTCGCTTCGAGACGAGTGCACCAATATAAAAAAAATTATAATCGAAAGCCCGTGAAAGCGTAGCCCACGAAGTTTGAAAACTTTACCTTATTTTTTTAAACACACCTCGTATCGAAAATATATATATTCCTATAGTTCCTAGGAGGAACATAGCGCCTCAATAATCAAATTATAATTTGATTTATTTAGAGCTTTAAATTTAATTTGGCTCCTGGAATGGCTTGTTTTTTTCGCTTCAGCTTCAACTGAGGCGAAACGTTATGGCTGGTCTGCCGCGCCTGCGACTTCCCTGGAGGTTTCAGTCTAGTCAGCTCTTGTGATGCCATCTTGGGGTTTCCGCAACGTATGCCCGATCCATATTTACTTACGACGCTGGATTTTCATGTGCCCTCCCTCATTTGACCTGTACTTATCTCTGTGATATAACATAAAGAACATAAATTGTGCTGCTAAAGTAATTAACGTTTCAAGAGTTGCGATCTTGGACCGATTGCGTTTTTGCTATTTATCAATGTTATTTCTATTGCCATTAAATATTCCAAAATTTGTAAGGTAGGTAAGGCAGGTAAAGTAAATTTTTTACGTCATTCGCAACAGGCGGATTTAAATGGTATAGTTACACTGTGCAACGCAAGTTATACACCTTGAAACTTTCAAAAGAGAAAATGATGTGCTTTTCACGAAGAGCTGTTCAGGCGGCTTAGGCGCTATAACGGGTGCCGAACTTAGTTCTAATTTTTAAATTAACGCCACATTTAATAAAGTTAGAACTGTTTTTGTATTTACTAGGGAGTGGTCGAATATTCCTAGGAGGGAAACAACTTAGAGTAACAGAAAGGGCAAAATATCTAGGACTTGTTACTGGAAGCTAAATTGGGGGCTCACACT
Source organism: Anastrepha fraterculus (assembly GCA_037575425.1). Classification (NCBI taxonomy): domain Eukaryota; kingdom Metazoa; phylum Arthropoda; class Insecta; order Diptera; family Tephritidae; genus Anastrepha; species Anastrepha fraterculus. The sequence continues at coordinate 7,058 of JAYXIM010047689.1, forward strand.
CACAGATAGAGTACGCAAATCTAAGGCTAATTGGGAAGAAATAGGGATTGGAATCCAGAATGATACATGGGCTCTATACCGCAGTGGTTAGGCCAATTCTCTACTATGGTATTGTAATATGGTGGAATGTCCTTGAGAAGAGTGTGAACATCAAAAAACTCAACAAGGTTCAAAGACTAGCAATTGTTCTTATAGCCGGTGCGATGTCAACCACACCATCGAAAGCATTATATGCGACATTAAACTTCCTTCCGGTAGATCTGCAGGCAATATAAAATGCACGCAGTGCAGCAATAAGGCTAAATACCCTAAGTAAGTACTCAAACACGGATTATGGTCACGGTAAAATCCTCTGCTGAGCTAAAAGAATGAAAAAAAGTCTTAGCATACTCATTTCGGTCATAACGGGGCACTGCTTAATAGGTAGGGTGTACGCGCCAATTATATATACAAGTATATATATAAATTAATTATTAACATTTCATAGGAAGTTTGAGTTCTATTTTTGATCTTAAGGGTTTTTCTATGATGCTCTCTAGGAGATCTATTATGCATTCCACCGAAAATCGCGACGTGGTAACGTTGGAAAAATGCGTTTGTCAATTCCAATGTGTTAACGATATTCTCACACAATTTCGCAATTCGTGAAATTGGTATTATTAAGGCACAACTTTGACATATTTTCGGGACAAATTTATACGAATTCTTTACTTTGTCGGGGAAAGTTGTACAATAAATGAAAAGAATTAAAACGTGCTATTAAATTGTTTGAAGTGAAAAAAGGTTAAGATAGGAAAGGAAAGGTTAGTAAGTGGAGAAATATATAAGAAAAATAATGCACCCATGTGGAGCTGTATGAAAGACGATGGTATTTTTCTAACTTATCTCTTTTAAGATATTACTATTTTGCTGTAGCTTTGCAGTTTTAGATTCCAACTCTTAACCAAAATTGATCTGTACATCATGCAGCTCCATGTCTAGATTGGGTTAGAGGAGAGCAGTTGCTGAATTTATTATTATTATTGTTATTGTTGTGCATAAAAACTAAACTTTATTTTTTAATACATGCATACATGTGCATATGTATGTATCTCAGTCATTCACTTATTTCACTTTAAGAAATATTTCTCTTTTTGCGTTGTTTGCGAAACTTCGACACATTTTTTACGTACCACTTTTTCAATATAGTGGCATAGTTTTTGTGCGGTTTTCCAACCCAAAAATCCCACTCAAAACAGTAAAAGTTATTGTATTTTTTTTATTTGAAGTACATTGCCGTTGTCTTTTATGCAGTGTTGCATGCAATCGTAGTGGTTTTTGTGCCAAGTTGCTGGGCCAAGTTCTATGTGGGTGTGTGCCTTTGCTTTTATTTTGTTCTGCTTCTTCTAAATAGTTGGCTTTTGTTATGGATATAAGCATTTTTTGGTCAACTTAACACACTTCCAAGGCAGCCACGTTTATTGAGACAACGGCAAAAATAATAGTCCATTCAACAACGACGTACACTGGTAAACTAGAGCCCGCACCAGTGTTATGTAATATTGCGATACCGGCCAAACAGTACTATACACTACAACAAGTACAGTACCTTTCGACAAGTACTGTTTTACAACCGTATTTTGTTTTCATGTGAAAGCAACTGTAACGATCTCCTTTGCCACTTACCCTCTTTGCACATTCATTTGCCATCTTTTGCATCTACATATTTTACATAGCTTCTCTCCATGCTTTCGCTCGCCTCCCTCCCTCAGCTAGCCTTAAGAAATTTCTTAATCCCCTCTGAGCTCACTGTGTATAGTCGGTAGTCCCAAGTGGGTTTTACTACCTTTTTATGCTCAAAGCACTGTTCAGGTTTAGTTTTTGTGGGAATTTTATTTGTAATTTCGCTATGCTCCGTAGGTTACTTACTCTTTTACTGCCATTTATGTACACTTGGCTGTTCAACTTTGTTGTTTTTTTGTGCTTTCGGTGAAAATGCAGAAACCTTACTAATCTTCTCTCTTTTTCCTCAAATATGCAAAGTTGTGCAAAGTAACACAAAAGTGCTCTTACAATTAGTAACTATTAAAGTAGTAGAAAAAAAAATTTCATAATCCTATTTTATAGAATGTCGATTCAACAGTTTTGATTTGATTTTTTTGTTTTGAGGGCTAAAGTGTTTTTGGCCATGGAAATTTAAGGATTCAAAGTGAAATGCTAATGGAAAAAGATGATGAGAATGTTTCCGAAAATTAGCACGAAATAGTGAGGCAAAAAATGTTTTCGAAAAATTCAAACTAAAAACGAAGTCATCGTCATCATTTGGCGCTACAGCTCTGTGTGAGCTTTGTCTGCTGCACAAAATGTCTCCATTTGCTCCGATTCTTGGTTGATTCCCTCTTTCTTTGATGAACATCACAGCATTTTTCCTTCTTATAAGTTGGTCCAGTTCATGGTTTGAACTTATACGCCACTCACCGTTATCTTTGACTGCACCGAAAATTAGCCTTTTTCATTTTTTAAAGATAATGTCTTCATATGTTTATCTCTAAGAATTATAAAATCGAAGATATTTCTCCGCTTTCAATATACGTAAAGCCGAAACTTAAGAATCTAAATTCTACAGGTTCTTCCGTAAAATTAAGTTCTATCTAATCACTAACACTTCTTTCCATATAACAGGTTGGGCAAAACATTAAGTTAAGTTAAGTTTTGTAAATTAAGTCTATACTAACTGAGCTCTAATGGTGAAACGATGTATGTACAGTTTTGTGCAAAATTTAATCCACCTTAGAAAATAAGAGTTAGAGTTATAAAAACTTATCTTCTATTACATATAACTCTTGGGGCTGAAAGCACCAGGCCTAACACATAGATAGCACTAGTTTTATTGCATTCACCTCTTTTTCACAATATGGGTGATAATTGTAAATTGTGAGGAGCGCATTTATACAAGGTCTGTCGCAAAAGTTCCCATACTGGCGAGAAATTAGGAAAACTAAGATGACATTTTTTGTATTATTTCATTGGTACTAGCTAATAACACATGGGTGAAAAAGTCCCGGACGTAACACATAGATGGCACTAGTTTTATTGAATTCACCACTTTTTCAGATAGTACTAACCTTAAACAGACAGCTTTCATGATATTATATTCATTAGTTCGTGAGTTATTGTGCTAAGAGTGACGCTACTTTTGTTATTTTCAAAACAATGGATCAAAAAGACTTTCATGTTTTAATTTTACATTGCTTCTTGATGGGGAAAAATACTCCGGTATGGCTTAAAAAGTGTTATGGGGACTTTTGCAGACTTCGAACCAGGTCGTAGAGACACCACAGATGCATAACACAGTGAACCACAAAATCGTTGTGAATGATCGAAAAGGGAAGTTGCGTGAGTTAGCTGACATAGTAAAGATATCAAAAGACCGTTTTGGCTTTATATTGCATGAGAATTTGGCTATGAGAAAGTTCTTTTCAAAGTGGGTGCCGCGTTTGCTCACTGTTTTGTTTCATCGATACACCGCACTGTGTCACCAGTCAATCAAAACAATAGCAAAACTACATGAATTGAACTTCGAATTGCTCCCACATCCACCGTACTCGCCAGATTTGGCTCCAAGCGACTACTGGCTGTTCGCAGATCTAAAAAAAATGCGCGCCATTAAGAAATTTCGCTCGAATGAAGAGTTTATCGCTGAAATTGAGCCCTATTTTGAGGCAAAAGATAAATAGTTCTACACAAGTTAACTGAGGATCAAAAATTGCTCAGATTTCAACATTCGAAAGACCTCGTTAAAAAGAGACTCTTGTTTCGCGAAGTAATTATATGCCTTCAGTCCCATGGCTAAGGAAATTTTAAAATTTGTGGTAAATAGAAATTTTTTAATGAACCGAAAGTATGTGGAGGGACCTACAGTTTTAAGCCGACTCCGAACGACAGATATTTTTTATGAGGAGCTTTTTTATGTCAGAAATACACTCGAAGGCTTACCGAGGGGCGACGGCTATTAGAAAAAACTTTTTTCTTCATTTTGGTGTTTGACCGAGATTCGCACCTACGTTCTCCCTCTGAAATCCGAATGATAGTCGCGCACCAACCCATTTAGTCTGCCATATGACTAGTACGAGGGTCGTTTGAAAAGTCCGTGCAAAATAAAACTACTTATTTGTTTGGGGCAAACATTTTTATTTTTCGACATAGTCTTCTTTTTGGCTCATATACTTTGTCTAACGCTTTTCTAGTTTGTTGATCCCTTCCGAATAATGGGACTTGTCCAAGTCTGATAAAAAAGATGTTCGTTTTTGAATCAGTTTCTCATTTCAATAAAACCCCTTTCCAGCCAGCCATTTCTTCCAAATGGGGAACAAATAGTAGTCTGAGTGATCCGAGTGAGTCAAGTTTGAACGGGTTGGAATCCTATTTCTATTAATTTTCCGACCACAACTGCTGAGGCGTGAGCTGGTGCGTTGTGGTAATGGTGAAGGAAAATCCCTCGACTTTCTGGATTCAAATGAATGCCAAACAGAAAGAAATAAACCGATCTGACTGAAACTTGGTGTATGCTTTCCACGAGGTGCTACTTACTAAACATAACCTCAATATACGCCAGTAGTGCCATCTCTCTGAATTTGCGCGGATTATTTAAACAACCCTCGTAAAATTGCCAGTACATTAATATTGGTCATACAAGCTGACGTTATATAAAAACGAATTCGTAACAAATGGAACCAACATGCATCTGAGCCTTGAAAAGATATATAATACAAACAAACGGAACAAATATATTTTTTACATTCTTTGCAGAAAAATCAGCAAGTTGGTTACCCTTTGATGCCAACATGAGGGGAAGGATCGACAATATTTCTATTTTCCGAGAAGAGCTGGTGAGAATATCTCAAATTTTTGCTCTTATGGGGTTGAAGTTTTATGATGAAGTAACAGCTAAGGCGCCTGACTTGCTGTAGGTGGAAATCTGGAAATTACTTCGCCTTATTTTTCTTTGTGCAAAGTGGCGGACGTTTAGAGTAATTTTCTCATTTTTTTTATTTACTATCTTTATTTCTGATTTTAATTAATAGAAAAATGTATGTTAGAATTGTTTACTGGAACAAACTAGTGTAAACATGAAGCAAACTTTTGATTCGACTGAAGCTACATACTAGGACGTTCAATAAGTTTTGCGGCTCGATACGAAAAACACAGTCTTATGGTTTAAAATACACTTTATTATTCAGTACAGTCTCCCTGAACATCAATACATTTGTTCAACAGTATTCCAATTTATGAGTTCCATCCCTGAAGTGAAAATCTGGAAGGGCTGCATAATACGCTCCCATATCTGTTACGAGCTCATTATTTGATGAAAAACACTTTT
>JAYXIM010047690.1:0-12404 GCA_037575425.1 Anastrepha fraterculus
TTCTGTACAGCGGCATTTTTAGATATAACGCAAGCCTTCGATAAAGTCTGGCATGAAGGCCTGCTATACAAGCTTAAGCAGGGCTTACCGCACAACTGTTATATGCTCGTAAAATCATATTTGCAAAATAGACATTTTCTTGTTAAAGTAAACAACGAAACCACTAACCATCACGCAATCAGAGCAGGTGTACCACAAGGAAGTGTTCTAGGCCCCGTCTTGTACACTTTGTTCACGACAGATCTTCCACTATCAAAGAACACATATACAGCCACGTATGCAGATGATACTGTCGTCATGGCCAGGAGTAGCCTTCCCTCAATTGCTTCTAATTACCTATAAGAAAACCTTAACAGTGTTAGCGGCTGGATGAAAAAATGGCGCATAAAAGCTAACGAAAGCAAATCGGCGCAGATAACTTTCACTCTCCGAAATGGCGCATGTCCTGCCGTATCCCTTAACAGCGTTCCAATACCACAAACAGATAATGCCAAATATTTAGGTGTAGGTATGTTGACCATAATGCGGCCTAAGCGCACGAAAAACATTTGTCACAAAACACTGATTTTCATAATACAGTTGAACAATTTGTAGACGTTGTTGCGGTGTGAGTCTTTCCATGATGAAATGCCAAACGCTGTTCAACAAATCCACGATGACAGTTTGCCACAACTCGCGCGCGATCTGTAAAAAAAACGCAAATGAAAAAAACTCCTCTTAATTGATCACCCGTTATTAGACCGGCGTCTTACTTGGCGATCGCATATATTTTTAAAGCGAAAGCAACTTGGACTGAAATTGCGATCACTACACTGGTTAATCGGCTACAATTCAGCACTTACACTAGACAATAAGGTGCTTATCTACAAATCTATTCTGAAACCGATATGGACGTATGGCGTTCAATTATGGGGCTCAGCAGCAAAATCAAATCTAGAAATCATGCAAAGATTTCAGTCAAACTGGGAATTCTTACTCTAAGCTATTCTTATTTAAATTGTAGGTAAAAATAGTACTTATTGTTATTGTTATGACAGATTGTATGGAATAAATGGAGTTCGCAAAAAAAAAAAAAGCCTTATAAATAAAAGTTGAAGACTCAGTCAGCTAAGAAGAAATTGCGCTATGGAAAAAAATACTAGGAGGTATCGAAAAATTGAAGTTGAAAGAAAAAGAAAGAAAAGAAGAAACTCGAAAATTATCAACAAGGATTTTTGCCCTTTGCAAAACTTTTGTTATTCACCAGATGGAAGAAAGTGCACTTGCGTATAGTACACAAGGCGCTATATTGAAAGTACCGAATTTCGCTTTTGTTCGCTACTTTCATACTACTGTATTGATACCTGTTTAAGCAGCTGCGCTTCGATTTACCAGCCACATCCTTATAAATAGGACGAAAGGTGAATGAGCTTCTCCACAAATTAATTTTGTCGCAGCTGCCGAAATGAAGAAGAAGTAAAATCACGCTCTGGCGACAAACCGATATACCACCTTGATCAAAAAGTTCCCGGAACAACTGCCAGGGGTTGCTCTAAGCCAATTGATTTCATTTCGGTTTTTTTTTGTTATGTTGGCACACCTGTCATTAACATTTCTACCAAAATTTGATAGCCTTTGCTTGATACCTGCAAAAGTAACGCCATCTTCAGTATGTAAATCTATAAATCTACCTCAGCACGTGCTTTCGATGGGTGGATTTGGGTTTCCAGCCATGAGCTCGTATTAACTTTTGCGTTAAAAATGAATTCAACAGCACAAAAGCCCTAGATTAATAGAAAACTGTGTCGGTAATGATACTGCAAAGAAAACAGCCGCTTACGAGCGGCATAAACGCTTATATCGTCAGAGAATCGAGGATGACGATCGTAGTAACAGTACGTCGACATTCACAACTGATGAAAATATCAATAGAGTGAAAGAAAACGAAAACGAATAACCGTAAATCAACCATCAGAGAGCTGGCAGAGCGCTTAAACATTGCTTATGGAACCATTCAGGACAATTTAGTTAAAGATATGGAATTGCGTCATGTGCTTGCAAAGTTGGTCCCAAGGGACCTGAATTTTGTGCATAAAGAACCGCATTGATATCGCGAATGGCATGGTTTCTAAGGCTGAATCCAACCCAAGATTCATCAAACGCATCATTACTGGATACGAGTCGTGGACTTATGAGTACGCCACGCAATCCAAATATCACGCGAGTGAGTGGAGAGCTCCAAATGAACCAAAACCAAATATTTTATGAAAGCATATTTTTCAGTCAAAAAAGAAAGCGATGCTCACGATTTTTATGGATTACAATAGTATTGTATTGGGCGTTATGAGACGTTTATATAGAGCAATTCACGTCAAGCAACAAAAAATTCCAAAAATGTTTCGAGAGTTGCATAAAACGCGGACATAAATGCATTGCAGTTGATGGGGAGTACTTTGAATACGATATCACTTTTGAGGAATACCGTAAACAGGTGCTTTAAATATTTTAAATGTATTCCGGGAGCTTTTTGATCAAGGTGGTATTTATCTTATACGAATGCCTGGTAGATTTGCAGTTAATAGACATTCAGAGGGTAACATTCATTAAGGGCAACTGCAAAGCCTATGAACTCGTCAAGCTCGGCACTAAATCGATAGAGCAGTGAATGAAAGATGGTGTAATGAAGCCACATCGCCCGACAATTGTGGCCGACTCTCAATGCTAAACGCTCAGAATCTGTGCTAAGTCGAGGTAAGCACACTGACTTCAATTACAACGGAGCATTGCTTAATCGGCAGGCACGCCCAGAGGAAAGTTATTTAGAGAAACGATCCCGCACTGACTTTAGGAGAGAAAAGGGCAAGCTCTCAAGCGATATCGCAATGGTCAATGAGCCTGAGTGAGTCCCACAGACATAGGCTTCTACCCATCCTAACCTAACATAGACATTCAGAATCTTGCGCTCTTCTTATAGAAACTTTTAGTTATAAGTCATTGGTATTAAAAGTGACGGAATGGAGCTCACCCATGTGATAGCATCAGAAGATCCACTGAATTTCTCCCTTCACACTTCATCTCAGGTCCAAGGTGGCCATGACATGTGCATGAGTACTTAAAAGGAGCTGGTAATATTAAGAGAGCGAAACTCCAACCCCATTAACCAAACGGAGAATTTTGTGGTATGCGGGAAAATTATCATTACCATCCATTACCCGTTTGCTCAGGTAGTCATCACACGGGGCCATCTAAACTTTTTTATTGACATATGCAAATATCGCACGTGTCGTGTCTGAGCCAAACCCAGCTTTAAACCACTTTGGGATAAATATTTTTATACAAAATTTAACAGCAGCTATTTGGTAATACACATATATGTATACATTCAGTTAGAAGCTAGCGAAAGGACATCTACAAAAGGAATTGATCTCTGGGTTACAACCAGAGTCCTTGATGTTGCATGCAGCAACAGTAAAATGTCAAGTATTTTTTGAACGCTTTGGTTAGCCACACGCTAAGCATAAAAAGAAACTAAGCTGAAATTAAAAACTTCCGTCATACGTGTAAAAGTTTCGTGCCATGAAAGTTCAACCAACAAAAATCAAACAGTTGCAGCAGTAAAGTGCAAAAATTTTGTTCTGAATTCTCGCTACTAGCGCAGCGTCACATACTCGAGTATTGTTGCTTGAGTGTATTGTTCAGTATTGCCGAATCCATTGCCAAAAACTCCAAAAAGTAAAAGCGCTTCATAAAAGTATTTCATTGTATGTTAGCTGTCCTCAGCTCGCAAGGTGTTTCAGAAAAGTAGCGATATGTGAATATAGATAAGAACGTATTTCTTGTGCATATAAACGAAATTGAATAGAAGTAGGTCAGAAAATATTTATGTTGTATGTGATAAATGGGCTTTTAACAGAACCCTGGAAACTTTGTAAACTTCTTGACTCTGCAGTTAGACTCCTGTGCAAATATATGTACATACATGCGATGCGTTAAATAACTTTAACACTGGGACTTATTGACAAGTTTAGACAATTGATTTGTTTCTTATCTAATTTTAATTAATATTTTGTGAAAATATAAAGGGTGGTAAATTTCAAGGGCCGATGTTGAATGTGAACCACACCTAAGCGTCAAGTTTTTTCTGCATTTGATTTGACATTTTTGAATTTCAGACTAACTCAAGAATCATGAAAAAATACACAATCGAGGAACGCCTTCAAGTTATTCAGGCTTATTATGAAAACGGGCGTTCAAATCAAAATGCATATCGCGCACTTCGTGAAGAAAATCATCTTTAGTGATGAGGCACATTTTCACCTCAGTGGATTCGCCAATGAGCAGAATTGCCGCATTTGGGCGAATGATAGTCCAAGAGTGATTGCCGAAAAACCAATGCACCCACAAAGAGTGAGTGTTTGGTGCGGTTTATGGGCCGGCGGCATCACCGGACCGTATTTTTTCCAAAATGAGGCCGGTCAGGCAGTTACTGTGAATAGTGTACGCTATCGTGAGATGATAACGAACTTTTTATGGCCCGAATTTGAAGATATGGATGTGGCCGATATGTGGTTTCAACAGGATGGTGCCACTTGTCCCACCCCTAACGAAACAATGGCTCTTTTGCGCGAAAAATTTGATGACCGAATAATCTCACAATGCGGCGATGTCAATTGGCCGCCAAAATCATGTGATTTGACACCGTTGGACTTCTTTCTTTGGGGTAATTTGAAAGAAAAGGTGTACATCGATAAGCCAGCAACAATTCAAGAGCTAAAGGATGAGATAATTCGGCACATTAACGGAATAGAGCCTCAATTATGCCTCAGCGCCATCGAAAATTTGGACCATCGGATAGAGGTGTGCCGCCGAGACCGCAGCGGCTATTTGACCGATATTTTGTTCTATGCGTAATTGAGCTATACCAGTATTATCATAATAAAGAGAAATGACAACAATTTCTTAAAGAAATTGTATTTTATTCAAAATCAACACCGGCTCTTAAAACTTAATCACCCTTTATTAGCTGCGCCGATTGGTGTAAACACAGTTATCTGGTTACTACATATAATTTCAGGACGGCATTTAGTTGCTAGTGGTACGTTGAGTTCTCTACCGATATCTTCAGCTAATCTGAAATATATGGCAATAGCAACCGATGGCTTATGCTGCTAGTGCTGCTGCTCTCTTATATTTGTATAACTTGTTATACGAATTTAATAATAATAACACTGGGGAACAGTCATTTTGCGGCAGGGTTGGTTTAAGTCAATTCTGTCTAAGACTAGTATGCTGAATACTAGAAAAATTTTAGATTTCTCAAATTGACTCTAGTTTTTGAGATAAAGACTATTATCTATTTCACTGAAAAAAAAACAGTATTAAAATACCAATATGCACTAAAAAAATATATTTATTAATATATTTCATTAAAAATTATACAAAAACAAAAATATATATTTGCAGTTAACTTAAATAATTTAAAAACATTACATAAAAGTTTTTCTGTTGGCTTTTCTGTTATGGTTTTGCTTAGGACAATCCCTTAATAAGGTCCAGCAGTAGTCTGCCATTATGTGGCAGTCCCATCGACCTTGGTACCTTTCTTCCATTATTTTTATATCCTGGTGGAACCGTTCTCCCTGTTCCTTACTATAATCGCCCAAGTTTTTCGGGAATTTGTCCAAATGGCTATGAAGGAAATGCAATTTAATGCTCATATTAGCTCCTAAACTGCAGAAATTTCGAAGCATTTCATCAACTAGTTTTTGGTAATCTGGTGCCTTATGATTCCCCAAAAAATTTTTGACTACTAAGACAAAGCTTAGCCATGCTTTAGATTCAATTTGTGACATATGGTTTATAAATTCAATGTCTTTTATAAGAGTACGGATCTGCGGCCCATCAAAGACACCTGTTTTTAATTTTTCCATACTTAAAGACGGAAATTTTTGACACACATATTTAAAACGGTCACCGGTCTTATCAAGGGCTTTGATAAACTGTTTCATTAGCCCAAGCTTGATGTGAAGTGGTGGAAGAAGAATATTTTCTCGGCTTATCAGTGGTTCATGAACCACATTTGCTTTTCCTACTTCCATATTTTCTCTCAAAGGCCAAACCTTTCTAGTCCAATGTTCTTTTTTTGCGCGACTATCCCATAGGCATATGAAACAGGGGTATTTAGTATACCCACCTTGCTGACCTAATAAAAAATTCACCATCTTTAAGTCCACACATACTGACCATTGATGTTGTGCGTATGAAATCTTTTCTAAAACAATTTTAATATTTTGGTATTCTTCTTTTAGTTTCGTTGAATGACCAATTGGAACCGAAGCAAATTTATTTCCATTGTGCAGCAGTACACATTTCAGACTTCTTTTTGAGCTATCTATAAGAAGTCTCCAATGTTCAGGATTATATTCAGGGTGCCCCATACAATTTAACAGACCAGAAACATTGTTACAAAATACAAGCTTGTATTCTTCTTGAAAGAAAGGAAGAAGTTCTTGCTCTGTGGTCCTAAAGAATGTGATGGTAACGTCAGGTTGAAGACATTGTTTTTCTTTTAGTCTTGAAGCAAGAATTTCGGCAGATTTTTTTGATAAATTTAAATCACGAACCAAGTCGCTAAGCTCTGCTTGCGAAAAATCCATGTTTCATACAACTACTTTCTTCGAACTCGCTTTCACTGCTGCTTGCCTGATAGTCAGAATTCTCTAACATTTCAATGTCATTACAGTTAGCAGAAGATGGTCCTGTAAACACAGGAATTGGTAAATTGTCACTGTGCAATACTGGGGGTCTAACTGATTTAATATTAGGATAAACCCAATTCCGTTTCTTAAAGCGGTTTGTAACTTTCACTTTTACTGCACAGAAATAACAGTCATTAAAATGATTCGTTGGCTCATTCCACATCATCGGTACTCCGAATTGAAGCCCTTTACGTCCTCCTTGGCTCCAGTATCGCAAAGATTCTACACAAGACTTACACACAATATTGGGCACCTAATATTTATTATTTTGTACATACTTTATCCCAAAGTATGCTTGGTAGGTTGTTTTCACAAACTCTGTGATCTGTTTTCTTTGCTTTTGCGAACAAAATTTGCCACATATATAACAAAAACTGTTGCAATCGTTAACACAAGGTTTTCGTGACGAGCTCATATTTTCGAGACAACAATTTCTTTAAAACTGAAAAATTACACTAACTGATAACTTCTGAGTCTAACAGCAAATAAGTGAAAGTGTTGTACCTAAATATGCAAACAGATGACGAAACCGTAGTTAGGTTTAATCAAATTAGTGCAACTGTAGGAGGGCACTTTAAATTTTTTTAGTAATTTTTAATTTTGCGTTTATCTCAAGAACCAGAATCAATTCAAAAAATTTAATTTCATATTCAATATATATAATACAAGTGCTAATGAAAACCATTAACAAAATTATTGCCGCAGATTTTTTTTTTTTTTGTTGCCCTGTGTAATAATATGGCAATAATTTTCATCACGAAAATGCTACCACAAATGTTTGCTTTAGTCAATAAAAAATTTCACTTCAAGGCAGATTTTTCATTAGCAGTGATTATACACATAATTCTAGTTCATCACTAGTCTCGTGACTGTGTGATTTACTGCCTCAGAAAAACATTTTTATCATGTATTTGAAGTTACTGCAAATGCTTGCTGATTAGGCTGGCAACATTCTGTGTCATTTTGGCTTCTTATTCAAATTTTTAATCTTATATTTATGAAAAAAATATTATTCAATTTTGTCATCACAAAAAGATGATGTGCTCTGAGGTACTAACAGTTCTTTAGCACTAAAAGCTCCGCAGCACAAAGGTAACAAAATAAAAAAAAAGAAGAAAAAGTTAAAAAGAAACAAACCTTAATTTAAAATGTCGGCTAGAGGATGAGAAGAGTGACAGGGAATGCCATTTTCACAGCATTATGACAGCAGATTGGAGCGCCTTTATCATTGGCGTTATTAAAGCACCTGTATTCCCATCGAGGTTGCTACCACAGCTGCTGGCAGCTTAATTGCGGTACTGTTGCATATTTAATGCACAGCCGTATGCAGGTGGCACGATATTGTGGCAAGGTACTTGCAAGTGATGTAGACTTAATAGATTTCTACGTTTGTGGAATTTTCGAAATCCCGAGATTTTCGAGTTGCTGAGATTAGTCCAAAGATTTAGATATTCATTATTTAGCATTAACAAAATTGAAAAAAATTGTATTAATATTGTTTAAGAAGCTGTGCTAACATAGAATAAATAATAAATAAATGGGGTTAAAAAATATTTTTTACATTTAAGGTGACAATAATTTCCTGATATTATAAAAAGCACCGTGCGCTAAAAATTGTCCTCTTTTGTTATCTAGGAAAACATCGTATGCAAGTGGAATTATAGATTTTGTATAGAAGTGCTACATACTCAGTTTTTTATTTGTTTCATGAACAGGAGAAAACCTGTGACCTGTATGGTTTGGACTTGAAATGATAAAGTCAGAATGAAATTGTAGGTATTATTTATATACGACAGATCGTTCACTCATATTGTTTTAATACTAATTGATACAACAGTAGTATGAATATTTCAGTTATTTCAGAAGAAGTTGAACGTTGAGACCCTGCTTATTTCTATATCTAAAGTGTTGTAAACACAAAATGATTTTGAATGTTTTTTTTTTTTTTGCTATGAATGAGGACTTTTCGGTCTCTATTTCATATGCCTCATAAGAAATTACAAATTATTTGCCAATAACCCCAGATTTTCGGGATCCCGCTATTTTTTAGATTCGGGGCTGACATCCCTAGTGCATGCATTATGTAGGCGTTTGTATGCGATTTTTAATATAACATACAATTTTTGTATGAAAATATACCCACATATGTTCATCTATCAAGGCACGCACACACACACACACATATCATCTTTTAAGTGTTGTGGCCAAGATTCTCCTTTTGATGTTGTCCTTGAAATGGGGCAGCCCACAACTTTATGCCGCCTCCGAATGGCTGATGGTTTTAATATGAATCTTTTTCAGAGCAAAAATGCCCGCAAAAGATTGTCGTTAGTAGCCCAGAGGCGGCTGCTATTAGAAAACGCCTTTTCTCAAATTTTTCTAGCAGTTTAGTAGTCATCGAACCCGGCACTCGCAAAATTTAGCTACGCGCAAACCAATTCGTCTTATACGACAGTGTTCGTATATATTTTTTGGTAGTATATAGAACCCACAAAATACTAAATTTTTGTGGCACCTGGAAGCAAGACGAACCTACTTACCACAGGCTGTTGAGCGTCACAAAAAGGCAATGGCAAATCAAGTCATACCCACATATTGGCTTTGTACATTTTAAAAGTTAGAATTTATGATTAGCATATGGCTTAAATTGGCTTTAAAGAAATATTCCAAATGGTGAGATTTTGAATTTAAATTTTTATATAATGCGCGCAGGTAATAAATACACCGCCAGTTAGCTTCCAAAGAGACACTAAATAAAATTTTCAAATGATATATTACATATTTTTCATGTGGATAGGCAGATACGAAAAATTGTATGAGTAGATATGAGTAGAATATGAAATTTTATTCGGCAGGAGTTATTGGGGTTTGAATTCACTTGGTAGTGGAGAAAAAAGTTCTCAGCGTTTTCCGTTAGATGCCTTCGAGTGTTCCGAATGGCTTGCTGACATATCCTGCGTAATGCAATAAATGCTCCCACGACTAAGTAATTCACAATAATTTTACGGACATTTTCGATGACTAGCCTACCAGACCGTGCCACACATTCGACTTCTACATTACCTGTATGGGTTGGTTAGAACCGCTTTATTGCTGTTGTACGCAATACTATATTGGATTATTAATTTATCTGAGATCAATTAAATAAACAATTCTTAGCTTCTTGTTATATGCGTGACAAATTAATGGTCTGCTATTTTTTCAATTCTAATTTTAAATAAAAAGCAATACTTTACTAACTAAAAGTATCAACAATGAGTCATCATGACTTTTGCTGAAAGTCGATTGTGGTTTATTTGCATAGACCTGAGACTTCAAGAAACCCCACAGGAAAAGTCTAGCGCGGTCAAATCGCATGACCTTGGTGGCCAAGTCACATCACCCCTGCTAGAGATAACCTTACCCTCAAATCGTTCATGCAGAATGTCAATCGTGGCGTTTGCTGTGTGGCACGTAGCGCCGTCCTGCTGGAACCACATGTCGTCTAGGTCCATATGGTTCAATATGGGCCATAAGAAATTGGTTATCATCGTTGTGTAGCGCTCGCTGTTAACGGTGACTGCCTTACCAACGTCTTTTTCAAAAAGGACGGACCAATGACGCCGCCGGCCCAAAATCCACACCAAACGGTAACTTTTTGAGGATGCATTACCACCTGGTGAACATCGTGTGGATTGGTGTCACCCCATATACGGCAACTTTGTTTGTTAACACAGCCAGTCATCCAAAAATGCGCCTCGTCACTAAAGCGATTTTTCGTCCAAAACTGGAGTTTTCTTCCAAACGATTCGAAGCCCAGTCAGCGAACAAACGGCGTTGTCTTTGGTCATCAACTTTAAGCTCCTGGGTCAGTTGGATCTTGTACGGGTGTAGGCCCAAGCCCCATTGCAAAATTCGCCAAGTTGAAGTCTGCGAAAGGCCTAGTTCTTGTGCACGGCGAGGAATAGACTGCCCCGGGTTCTGCTGTATACTTTCACGGACCGCGGCAATGTTCTCGGCTGATCTTGCGTTCCTTGAACGTACGGGTGTTGACTGATTGTTTACTGACCTGGTCGTCTCAAATTTGGCCACCTAACGTTGAAGTGTCGACTTTGAAGGGCCACCACGTCTACTAAAAAATGGGCGCAATTCGCGCAATATTTGCGTTAATGAACACTCATTTTGATAATAAAGATTTATCATTTGAACGTGCTGTACAATCGTGTAACTTGCCATGATGATTTGGCATAAGCAACTGAATAATAAACAAAAGATTTAACAGATTTCACCAAAACAAAATGGCTGCCACAGGGCGCCAAAATCGACCCGTGCCAATTGAAAACCCCTTTAATACTCAAAATATTCTGAAATTTTTGCCTTCACGTCAATCTGCAGTTTTGACTATGTTTTCCCCAATATGGGCCGTAAAACTACAAGTCCCGCAATTGTTTGTTAATTCACTTAACTTTTCTTAACAAATACTTATACTTTCCTTTGGAAACACCCTGTAGCTTACAATGCATCAACACAAAATTTAAGAGCTATATATATTTGCACTGATTCTCGGTGCCTTGCTCCTCCAAAAATATCTCTTGTCCCACCTCCTTTCCTCATTATAATTTGCCCACAGCTGGCCTTTTTTAAATTTGAGTAAATGGAAACCGAAAAAGTACAAATTCATTTTAGGGCTTCCTCTTTAAATCATCATCATTTCCAATAAAAAAAAAGTAATAATCAACATGAGTAAAAACAATTATCCCAGCTTACGTAATGGTGAAAGGCAACATTGCGAAAACAAAACAAAACAAAAAAGTAACAAAAAGCAAAAGCTTAAGTGAACCAAAATCTGTTAGCTGACTAATCTTTTATGTTCGCACAAATCCTTTTTGTTTCATTTCCGCTTTTAATTTTTGCATAATCAAAAACAGAGAAAAGTTTACCCTACTAAAAGTGGGAAAATATAAAATTAAAAATGAAGAAGCCAAGAAATAAATAAGTATGCTGGAAACGGAAAAGCTAAAGGAGTAAAAGCAGATTTTAATAAAGTAATAAAAATTAGTTTATTGTGTCTTTCACAGTGGGGGTGGAGTGGAGGTAAGGATTGCAGATTTTAAAGAACAGATTTAAAAGGCAAATAATAATTTTTATGATGATGCTGTTTGATTTATTTGTATTTTTTGACTTAACTTTTTTTAATAACGCTTCATGCTTGCCGAAAGTTTTAAAAGAAATTTCCAGTGTCAATTAAAGCCAACTTTCGAAAAAATGTGCTGCCCCAAGCTCAGAAGGTGGGCAGCAAATACTAATTTCAGCGATTCAAGAAAAGTCAGCTCGATTTAGTTTTCATTGAGGAACGGTTTTTACGTGGCGGGTCCCAAGCCGAGAGCTCAAACAAATATCCTGGGGTGCGTACAAGCGCACTTTTAATTTTAGCTTTACTACCGCCTCCTTCTTTTCCCAATGCATTGCTCACAACAACTTCTAACTCGTATTGTTAGTCAAACTAACGGAAATTTAGATTGCATGCAAAATTCAAGTTTCATTATTATTGTTATATTGTTGCTTTTCGACTACGGCGGCCGCGTGCTGACGGTTTATTGGAGTAGAGCGAAAAAGCACTCAGGAATTTCAATGGGTTTACCAATTAATTCTTTCATCCGAGCCTTTGCGCTTATTCCCATTGGTAAT
>JAYXIM010047701.1:0-12154 GCA_037575425.1 Anastrepha fraterculus
TTTTGCAATTTGATTAAAATGTGTTGCATTTATATACAGAAAGTGAACTTTTATACAGGAATTTATTCACGTATGTATAACAGGTAGTTCAATAAGTCAGTGTATGACTGTAACTAATTTTTACGATACTATCGTTAAATAAATCATTGGGAGGCGGTTTGAGCTCTGGGCTCTACGTCTTATACAGTTCACATGCTGCCCTTCGAAGGTTGCATACACCTGGCTCTTTCCACTACTTGTTATAATAAACACCACCTGTTTGACCAGTTCACCTGCACCCATCGTATTTGCCCCGTTTTGACATCTAACGTCCGCTTCTATATACATTTAGACTCGCCTGTTTAGCATCCGTTTACCTCGTTGTCGCATTTGTTGTCCGCGAATCGTGGACAGACAATCAACACATGCTTCGCGTACTCTTTTTTTTGGCATGGTGGAAAATCGAACAGATCAAAGCGATATAGGTACGTACTTACGGAAGCAGCCGTGGTCTGTCCTGGTCTATCCTGCGTAAGCTGGAAGTTTACCTCTCCATGTCTTCATTTTTGCTATCTGGAAACACTGGTGATTGAGACGTATGGGTGTCTTGAGTCCTTTGCTAATATGTGAGAGCTTGCATTACCTTGGTGAAGGATCATTCATCTTCAACGATTGGTTTCCCTTAATTCTTGGAGAACTTCTGCAAATCAAATGACTGAGTACTATCCAGGGTTAAGGGGTTAGGGGTAGTCAGAGGCCCGAAAAAATGATGATTTTCACGAATTTTTTTTTGCTACTTAATTAATTTATTTAACAAAAATAAAAACATAGCATAAAAACATCATGTTTTAACTTGACTTCACCAAAATTTCAAAAAAAAAAATTAATAATTGCAAAAGTTATCGCTGTTTGTGTGAAGCCCGTTTCTCCAGAAGTCCCTTGCGGTGAACATCACAAGTCCTTGCAGATTCATCTAAAACCAATCAGACAAGAGAAATTAGTTTTATTAATAGATAATCTCGGGCCGGATCGAAGCTTTTTTTTTTTTTTCAAAATGAACAAAATGGCGGCCTCAGAAAATTTTTTCCAGATTTTAGAAAGAAAAACCAACAGTTAATTGTTAAAAAAAAATCGAAGTTATTGAAAAAAAAAAAATCCTTCGATCAGGCACAAGTTTTTTATGTTTTTCAAAAGCTGTATAAATTTTATTGAAATCTACGTAGCGGTTTTTAGGTTACAGTGTTCACCAGTTTGAAAAACATAGTTTTGAGAAAAACGCATATAAAGTTTAGCTATCTGCTCTGGAGCGCCCGAGCGCCCGTTGTAAATTGTTGAATAACTCGAAAAGTATTTGTCGAATTCACTTCATATTTTTACACAATATTTTTAAGATATTATACTTTAAGAAAATGCAAAAAAACACAAATCGATTTTTTGAAAATTCTGACTACCCCTAACCCCTTAATTGTTTAGGTTTCTTTAGTGGTACAGTTGCGACATAAGTAAATTTTGTAAAAACGCAGGCCACCATTTCCTTAGAGATCCTTTTTCCGCGAAAAACTTTTGTTGTATTAAACTCGTATTGGAACGCCCATACTGTCGATTGCTGTTTTTTTCGGCTCATATAAATAGATCCAAGATGAGTCACCTATTACGATGTCATCGACCACCATGACCGAATTTCTTCAATATTCCTTTACATCAATCGACTCGAGTCTTTTTGGATAACTGCCAAATTGTGCGGTATCTAACGAGAACAAACCTTCTTAACGACCAAATTCTCATGCAATGAATGTAGCTGGTCTTACTAATGCCTAAGTAGGCTTCTTATTTTTGAATGTTTCCTTCCCGATTTGTCGCTTTAAATTTCTCCAAAGGTTTTCAATGGAGTTTAGGTCGGGTGACTGAATTGGGAAATCCTTAACTTTAACATTTGTAAAAACCATTCACATACTAACATTGAGGAGTATTTCCAAGTGACTTAGCGAACAATTTATGCGATTCATGTCAAAGATTGACAACAAGTCTCCGCTCCTCAACTGTGCGTTACGTAGGACCCATCTTTGAAGGAAATTCGTATTAGTTATTAAATGAGCTATCAATTTACTTATTCAAAACTTTTCACTCAATTCGTTACAATGCAAGAGTTGTCCGCAAAGTACTTATTTTAGTGGCCACGCGAAATACACTTTATGAAAATATTCAATTCTGTGCAATAAATAACGCAACTAAATATAATTTAAGGAGTATTTTAGATACACAACGAATCACTGATGTCATTTTTAGAAAAGCAGAATTTCTGTAATTACTTTAAAGATTCTGAGCGGTACAAGGAAATCGATAGATAAAGGCAGCGTACCTATTTTAATGACAATATGCGTATATACCCTATGCCCTGAGAATACCGGAAATGTTTAAATAAAACAAAACAGAGTTAAATTTCAGGCAAATTTATTTTCTCTCCTTCAAAATATGACCCGTCTGAAGTAACACACATGTGCCAACGTTTAAACCAGTCCTCCACACACCCCTGGTAGGCCGACGAAGGGATGGCCTTCAGCTCCTTCATCGCATTATATTTGATCTCCTCTATCGACTGAAATCTCCTTTCACGAAGTGGTAACTTCAACTTGGGAAACAAAAAGAAGTCGATCGGGGAAATATTAGGTGAATACGGTGTTTGCACGATAATATTTACTAGGTGTTTGGTCAAATAATCCAGCACAATTTGGGCTCGGTGGGATGGGGCGTTATCATCATGCGAAATCCAAGAATTGTTTTCTTTCTTTGAGTTTCTCTGATCCAATTTGTTTCACTTTGGTTTTCGATTTGATAAATGGGGCGATTGACTCTCCATCGCCACGCGAGAAAATCAATTTCAATATTCCTCAGCGAAGCTTACGAAATCACGATATTTTCTGGTTATGGATTATTATTAATATTTGCTATCGCCCCGGCTGGGGGCGCAAAGTGCCGATACAAATAAATTTCATTGGGGTCGATTAGCAGCTTTTGCCTTTATCTGCGGCCAATGAGCGAGTCGTCAGATGTCGTAAAGTGGTCATACCGGATTCGTCTTCATGTCCTCTTCGGCGAGAGCCTTGCGGATTCCAGTCTAGAGACATTCTGCTGAGTGCCAGGTATGCAGGGAAGAGTTTTTTCAAGGCTGGGGTCAAAGACTATGCGCCTTCCTTCAGCATTACCGGATATATGCCATCTGGTCCGGGCGACTTGTATCCGAAAAAAGATTTGATGGTAAATCGAATGGCGGCCTCATTCACCACAGCAACGTATCAGTTATGCCGAGAAGGTGTAGTAGCTCTGACAACAGCCTCTTTCAGTAAGGGCCGGCCGACGTTTATTTGATTACCTGGTAAGTGAGATTCTATCAACAAGCTGAGCGTCTCGCTTTGCCTCTCTACGAAGGAGCCATCAGATTTCCTAAGTGACCCCAGCTGTACAGTTGGGTTCCTTTTCGGGATCCTAACCAATTGCGCCGTGTCACTCAGAGATTCAATACCGCTTGAGGATTCCCTATAAGAAGCTCTTTTTGATTCCCAAATAAGCCTCTTGTAGTTTTTCTGAACATCACGGGATCGCTCCCAGTCCTCAGCAAGGTTAGTCTTGAAGGCGATTCCACCAAAGAACGGGAGTACGGTCAAGGAGAGGTCGAATTGGACAGGCTGGTTCAAAGCATTATGTTAAGACAGTGTTGAGCTTCACAACAGCCGCCTCAATGCCGAAGTCTTGGTGGCGCCACGTCAAGTTCCCCTAACGCCCCTCTGTACTTCTGCCAGTCTGTTTTTCTGGGATTTCTATAGGGCAATGGCATTTATGCCTCTTCGCCACACTAAAACTCAATGTACCTGTGGTCGGAGCACAAATATTGTGGTAGCATTCCAAGGCTGTCAGACAGCGGTAGCCACTGACATTTCGCCCGAAATAAAACTGCTCACTACATAATCTCAAGTCACAAAAGCCAGGAGGTCGAAGTCCAATTTTATTCACTCATTCAAACTTAAATTTCAGTGCTATAAGTGGGAAGATGACTAATTTTTTCGGTGTTTTTAATGCGGGGAGAATCGGGATACTTATACTATGATTTTTGTGTACATTTAAAAAGGCCAAGGTCTCTGACAGTCTTTCTAGTTTCAACGAGAAGTAAGTGGTAATCCTGCTTTATTTGTCGGCCGTCCATAATTTTCTGTAAAGCCTTGATGGAGTATTTCAGGAATAACTTTGGTTTTTAGTGTCCGAATTCAGGAGCGTACTATAGTTTGAACATACTACTGTGGGCAAAAAGTAAGGGGAATTTATTTGTCAAACTTCGCGGGATTAAAATTTCGCTCTAGTTATTTTTTTCATGAGTTGGCAGCACTGTTAATAACATCTGGGCCAACTTTCATGTGAATGTCATTATCAGTAATATATTTACGCTTGTGTTTACCAAACGACCAAGAGTGCATTTTTCGATTTTTACAATGTCTGATTTGATTGAGCAGAGAAGTGCCATCAAATTTTGTTTGTGGAATGAAATTTCGGCTGCGGAAACGTTTAGCATGTTGCAGAAGGCATTTGGTGATTCGACCATGTCGCAGAAAAGTGTTTATAAGTGGTACAAAGACTTCAAAGAGGGTCGAGAACGCGTTGATGACTTGGAGCGCTCCGGACGACCATCGACCTCAACAGATGACCAACACGTCAATAAAGTGAAGGAGTTAGTGCTAAAAAATCGTCGGTTGACTGTTAAAGACCTTACACTGATATGATCGGAATATCAGAACGATCTGTGAAAACCATTTTGAAAGACCATTTGGGCCTACTAAAAGTCAAATCTCGATTGGTACCGAAAACTCTCAATTTCTTGGAAAGTCGTCGCATTGATGTGTGTGAAACAATGCTTTCAGACTATCAGGACAAGCTCAAATGCGTCATTACGAGAGATGAGACTTGGATTTATGCTAACGACCCTGAAACAACCGACCAATCAAGCGAATATCGTGCTAAAGGCGAGGCCAGACCGAAAAGAGCACGTCAAAGTCGTTCAAAAATAAAGGTCATGGTGACAGTTTTTTCGTTATCGTGGTGTGGTGCACTATGAATTTCTTCCACCTGGCCAAACTGTTAATAAGGAATATTATTTGAGCGTTATGCGTCGTTTACGTGAAGCAATTCGTCTAAAAAGACCAGAATTATAGGCCAACAACTCTTGGTTTTTGCATCACGATAATGCACCGTCTCACACTGCACTCGTTCTTCGTGACCATTTCGCCAAAAATTCCACGCATATTGTTCCGCAACCACCGTATTCGCCTGATTTGGCTCCGTGTGACTTCTGGCTATTCCCAAAGCTCAAGAGACCACTCCGGGGAACGCGTTTCGAGTCGATTGAGGAGATAAAAGCTGAATCGAAGAAGGTCCGGAAATGGGCTATTTGGCATGTTTCGCGGATTGGAAAAATCGTTGGCGTAAGTGTATTTCATCGAGAGGGGATTATTTTGGAGGGGATGAAATTGATTTACAAGAATAAATAAAGATTTTTCATTTTACAACCAAATTCACCTTACTTTTTGCCCACAGTAGCATAAGGAATTCACATCGATTATTGTGCTTCATAAAATTAACATCAGAAACTTTATGTCTCCTACAATGACGTCCAAGCAATCATACAAGATCCGATGCCTTGCAGATATACGGAGATTTTGAACTCGCGGAAGGCCTTAGTGATTGGATTTCATGCTTTCATCTAGCGGTGTTGAACGCATTTTTCATGTCGAGCATAACGAGCAGTCAATATTCCTTTGGTGCTCCTTTCTATTTGATCCCCTTTCCTAAAGCTTGCATTAATTTTTGTATAGCTTTACATCGCAAAAGTACGTATTTGTGAGTATTAGAGATGATATCGCACTAAACAAAACTTTATGTAATTTTTCATTGCACAATTAAAATATTTCATTGTTCATCTCATTTAACCATTTACTGCCCAATTGTGTTTGCAATTAACGCTGCCACGTTCCTCATTGCCATTTTTATTTGCTCATTTAACAATATTTACAACATCAAATGCGCATGTAAAGTTTAAAATATCCGAACATTCATATGTATGCTGTAGATGAGTTCGTGTGCATATGTGATTTTTTATTGCTGAAATAATTACCATTGGTCGCATTAGCAACAATAGAAACAATGGATTAAATGTTAACGAAATATCTGTTGCAGCAAGAGGCTGTGCTGTTAACCCCCATTTGCGCCACTTTTTTACATACACATACGAGAGTTTAATTGTTTGAATAGTACTTTTGTTTTGGTATCGTTTTGTTACTAACTACTATAGGTGAAGGCCAGTGTCGCGATTAGCATAAGTAATGTGGCGATAATGCGATTGAAATCGAGACTCACTTTTTTGTGAGCTCAGCTTTGCCAGTATGCGGAAACATTTGTAATGCGATGACAATTAGAAATGGTGGCAAGAAAGGCAGAGCTGTTGCATTGGGATAAGGAAACACTTGGCAGATTGTTGTAATGCACATTGTTTTCAAATTAAAAGTTAATGTTGATGATTTAGCAATTTGTTACGCTGGTGTAATGCAGTTGAAGTAGGAAATAAGCTGATACCCACAACCAGCCGTTGCAGTTAAAGCTCGTAGTCATCAGCATATCAGTATAGCCGGCAAACGATTCTTATGACCTGAGTAAGGCAAAGATAGAAAATGAAAAAAATATGTATATATTTTTTTTTGCAACAGAGCCAAAGAATGGAAAAATATTGAATGTCTTTCGCAAGTATACCAAACTTAACAAGCAATAAAGTATGCTTCTGCCAAGGAAAATACGCAAAACATTTGAGGAGACCGGGAGTATTGGCGCTAGGGGCAAAAAATGTTGATAAAAGGACAAGTTTCTAGTGTATAGAGTGCGGCGGTAGATGCTAGTGCAAAGATGCGTCGACAGCGGGACTGAAGAATTGCGATACCTGAAGCGCCATACGCCGAAACAGAAGAAAAGGAAAAAGATAACATTTTGTGGCAGTGAAAATATACTTCGTGGAAGACATATATACAAGAACTTGTGGGTATATGGTAAGTGAGTAGATAAAAATTGCGAGCCCGGAATTCTGGACTTAGGGCCGTAAAACTAATTTTTTATAAGTTAAAATATTTGCTTACCCGTAATTTTGTATTTTTTCCATTCCTTAAGAAACTCCTACACAGCTCGTGAAATAATAAGGGTACCACAAATTTTGTCCAATTTTGACTACTTTTTTTTTTTTTAATTTTCAAAAATTGGATATGGTCATCGCACAAGCTTCTGCGCTATACAATAGGGCGAGCATGATGAGAGCCTTATGAAGTGTTATTTTCTTTTTATTTTTTATTAGACGAAAGTTTCCGTTTGTTTCAAGTCCAAAACATAATTTCTGTTTTTACAGGCCACTTAAATCTAATATGAGGTTAAATTACTACAGATAATTATTAAATAAATAAAAAACAGAGTTTAGAAATTTATAGAATTCATGAATAACACTGTGTGACAAAAAAAAATTAAATATACTTTTATGGAGACCTAGCACAACTTGTGGCTATAGAAAAACTAAAAAAAATGGTATAGGAGAAATTTCCAATACACCCCCAAAATCTCATTTTATGGCCATAAAACCGTATTTCAGTAGGTTGATGTGAACAATCACTCTTAACTTCGCCAATTTCCATCCGATCTCGAATTTGATTCACGTTCTTATTCCCATTTATCGTAAGTTATACCTACATACCAAATTAATGAAAAAAATAAAATAAAATCTTAAAACCCACACAACTCTATTAATTTTAATTCAATTACAGTCAAATATAGCTCATTCCACGCAAAATTAAATTTACTATAACAGTAGTGTACTAAAAAAAAACCTCAATATCGGATAATATCGTAAAAATTATGTCAAAGTTGAAAAAATAGAGAAAAAATAAAAAAATTCCAAATACTTCCGTCTACAGTCTCGTCAGTTTTCGTTTCAGAAAAATTGTCAATACACTGTCAAAAAGGCTTGGTTTTGTTCTTCCGAACTAAGAAAACAAATTCGAAATTGGATGGAAATTGGCGAAGTTAGGAGTGATTGTTCACATCAACCTACTGAAATACGGTTTTATGGCCATAAAATGAGATTTTGGGGGTGTATTGCAAATTTCTCCTATACCATGTTTCTTAGTTTTACTATACCTACAAGTTGTACTAGGTCTCCATAAAAGTATAATATCACTGTCGCACAGTGTAATCAAGACCCTCCACTCTCTAGAGACTTTAAGTTAATTAAAATCAAACGGGAATTATTGGAAGGATCTGAGAATTTTAACGACCTGAGAGCATATTTAAGGAACACTTTCTGTACACGTTAAATTCTCTCAATAGCAAATTGGTGACATGGTCTCCAGATAAATGTTGCATATTTTAATTTAAATCGAATATAAGAAGTAAAAACTGTATGGATCTGAGAACATTGAGCTATTCCGTCATATTAAACCAAAGATTGAGTAAGATGTGTATACAGTATAGTTAATGTGACTGTTGAATGAAACATTTTTATATTCATGAGCATTAGCAATACCATAAGATGACTGGAAAACATTTTGAGTTTTGGCGAAAGTAACATGAAAATATTTTTTGATACTTAGAGAGATACCAGAGTTAACCCACCAGCGAAAGAGCGCATTCATTTCCGATTGCAACATAGGAACATCCTTATTTTTTCTAATTGCAGAAAATATTTTCAAATCATCGGCTTACAGAAGAAAATTGGAAAATAAAAAGCATGTATGTATACCTTCTGCTCAAATATGAACAAGACGTTATCAATAAAACGGTCCGCGGATGACATATGGCAAAAATAAATTTTTTGTTTTTTGGCAGGACTGTCATAAGCTTACATGGTAAATTTCAGCATGATATGTGACATAGTTTGTTTTCTCTGCTACTGTAAACAAGTCAAGCTCGAGTGTGTTCTTCGAATTCTCTTTTATGACTTCAATTGTCTCAAAATGTTTTCCACGGAGCGGCAACTTGAGCTTGGGAAACAGGAAAAAGTCACATGGAGCCATATCAGGCGAATACGGTGCTTGCGGAACGATATTAACACTATTTTTGTTCAAATAATCGCGAACAAGACGTGATGTGTGAGCTGGTGCATTATCGTGATGCAAGAACCATGACTTGTTGTCCCACAATTCCTTCCTTTTAAGACGAATGTTCTAGCGCAAACGCTTTAAAACGTCTAAATAATACTCAGTGTTAACCGATTTTGCGATTTGTGCGATTTTCAAGCACAATTTCCTTTACTTTTCTCGTGTTTTCGTCGTTTACTGATGTTGCTGGACGACGTTCATGAGGCAAGTTTTCAACCCGTACCCTCTTTGAACGATTTGTACCACTGGAAAACACATGCTCGCGATAGAGCAGATTCCCCATAGGTTGTCTGCAACATTTTTAAGGCGTCTGAAGCCAAAATTTTGTTGGAATAACAAAATTTCAAACAAATTCTTTGTTCAACTTGAATATCCATCGTTAAATTCGAAGAACACACTCGAGCTTGACTTGTTTACAGTAGCAGAGAAAACAAACTATGTCACATATCATGCTGAAATTTACCATGTAAGCTTATGACAGTCCTACCAAAAAACAAAACATTTATTTTTGCCATATGTCATCCGCGGACCGTTTTATTGATAACGTCTTGTTCATATTTGAGCAGAAGGTATATATATAATTAGCACGTACACCCTTTTTGGGTGTTTGGCCGAGCTCCTCCTCGTATTTGTGGTGCGCGCCTTGATGTTGTTCCACAAATGGAGGGACCTACAGCTTCAACCCGACTCCGAACGGCAGATATTTTTATGAGGAGCTTTTTCATGGCAGAAATACACTCGGAGGTTTGGCATTGCCTGCCGAGGGGCGACCGCAATTAGAAAAATGTTGTTCTTAATTTGGTGTTTCACCGATATTCGAACCGACGTTCTCTCTGTGAATTCCAAATGGTAGTCACGCACCAACCCATTCGGCTACGACGGCCGACGCGAAGTACGCAAGTACTAATATAATTAATAAATAGAACGAAGAGAAGATACTCTAAAAAAGACCCTTGTGGCACCACTGAAGATGCAATGAAAGGTTCTGAACATTCACCCTCAATCATTACCACACATTGCCTGTCGGATAAATAAGATTTCAACCATTGAAAGAAAATAGAATAAAAACCAAGCGAGGCTAATTTACGTAATAGAATTGTATGAGAATCTCTTTCAACTCCTTTTCCGGTCGCATTAAGTATGTCAGTTTTCTCGTCGCAGTCCACCATACTAGGGCCCCATACAGCAATACCGGTATAACTACTGCCATGTAGCGCCAGTGCATCAGAGGGTGCTAGACCCCAAGTAACGCCCAGCATTCTTTTAAATGCGTACAGCGCATTACATTGTCCACAACAATTTACTGTCCAGTATTACTCCGAGGTACCTTGCATGATCTTTGAGAAGTAGTTCGTTGTTGCCTAGCTTCGGGAGGTTCCACGTCGGGACCTTATACTTCCTGGTAAAAGGTATCATGCCCGTTTTTTCCGCGTTTATCCCTAGCCCTGCATGAGATGTCCATTGGTGTACAGTTTTAATTGTATTGTTCATCACAATACTGATGGTGTTACTTTCCTGTAACTACTATAGCTATGTCATTTGCATACACTACTAGTTTTGGTGCCCCTCCGTCAAATTTCTTGAGCAGGTCATTTGCTACAAGTAACTATAATAGAGGTCGTTGGTTCGAATCTCGGTGAATGCAAAATTAATAAAAACATTTTTCTAATAGCGGTCGCCCCTCGGCAGGCAATGGCAAACCTCCGAGTGTATTTCTGCCATGAAAAAGCTCCTCATAAAAAAAATATCTGCCGTTCGGAGTCGGCTCGAAACTGTAGGTCCCTCCATTTGTGGAACAACATCAACACGCACACCACAAATAGGAGGAGGAGCTCGGCCAAACACCTAACAGAAGTGTACGCGCCAATTATTTATTTTCATTTAACTATAATAGCGGCGATAGTACCCCACCTTGCGGAGTACCTCTGCATTCATATTTGGTAACGCTCGTATCGTTCCAATCCGCTATTATATTCCTCCTTGCTAGTAGCTGCTTTATCCATAGGTAAACATAGATAAAATAGAATCTTTCGTCACGTTGTTAAAAACCCTTGATATATCTAGAAATGCTCCTACAGCATACTCTTTCTATTCTAACGCCTTTTCTATGTTTAGTATAAGAGAGCGAAGTGCAATTTCACTAATGTAAGTGTCTAGAATCTTCTTTAACGTTTTCAGGAGAAATTAAGTCAGACTAATGGGCCTGTATTCCTTCGAGAGGGTCACTTTTTCCTGCTTTTGGAATAAACACAACTCTAGCATCTCTCCACGATACAGGAACATAGCGGCTTATAACTAAAAGCTTATTATTTATTTAAAAAAATCTTAAATTGCAATTTCTGAAACTGCTCAGAAATATCAAAACACTTAATGTAATTTCGAAAGTATTAGTGCAAATAAGCATTGCATCCTTAACATCTCAGGAATGCAGTCGAATACATGGCCACTGAAAATGTAGTTGACAAGATGCTAAGCAGCAAGGAAATGTGGAAGATCATCAATGGTTTCGCGGAAAAAATTCTCGGATGAAAAAGCAGTACCTGGTCGCAGGAAGATGGAATGCTACTCTGAAGTAATACAAAGCGGTTTCAGGTTGGGCGATCGGCTCTAAGCAAGGGAAATTGTTTAATATCCAAACATACCATAGCTGCGACGGTAAGGGTTTCATGATGCATTTGGCATTTTAAACCTCATCCTCAACCTCATTCGCCAAAAAAACAATAGTAAATAATTAACAATAATAAATAACTAAAAAATAAATTATAAATATTATATAACCAATAATAAAAATAATTTCTTTAAATAAAGAAATGTTAGGAAAATATTAAAGAGAACCGAAGATATTTCACTTTAAAAAACGCATATCATAATTTTCAACATTGGAATAAATCTTAAAATTACTAAATTTATTTCGAAATTTTTTCAGTTTACTCTTTTTATACCTATTTACTACTTAAGCCTACAAATAAACTAATTTTTGGAGAAATGGCTGGCAATGTCCTAAG
>JAYXIM010047702.1:0-12142 GCA_037575425.1 Anastrepha fraterculus
CGGTACAGCTCTGTTAGGTGTTCGGCCGAGCTCCTCCTCCTATTTGTGACTTGCGTCTTGATGTTGTTCCACAAATGGAGAAACCTACCGTTTTAAGCCGACTCCGAAATTGTTTTTATGAAGAGCTTTTTCATGGCAGAAATACACTCGAAGGTTTGTCATTGTCTGCCGCGGGGCGATCGTTATTAGAAAAAACTTTTCCTATCTTGCTAACGTAACCACAAATATAGCAAACAATTTTGTTTGCCGTTTTTTTAAGAAATTCTCTTAACATACGTTTTAAATACAAGGATGGATGTTTAAAACTCTGTTTTTTCATATTTCTATTGTACATAACCGTAACACATTTATTTAAAAAACGCACACAGTAAAGAAAATTTGTTATGCATGCAAAGGTCTTTAAGTAATTTAATAAAATTTTGGTATTTGCTTTTCTTTAAATGGGCATTTTAGTGTTTGTTTGTATCCGAAATTAGGCAACACTGCGGTTAGGCGAGAGAGAGAGAGATTTGACTGCTGCAAGGAGAAGAAGTAGAACAAACTTGGAAACAATGCAAACAAAGCGAAGAAATATCACACACAAATTACACACGAATGATCACCAACGCCAACAATAATCGCAATCACCGACAATGTGACCAAATGCCAAAAACAGGAAATCTGCATAGAACTGAGTGAATTATTGAACCAATTTCTAAACAAATTATGTAATATTTTACATAATTATAAATATCACTTTTTATTTGAAAGAGGCTAGAAAAATCCAAGGCAGAAAGAACTAAAACTTCGAGGCTAAAGAACAAGGAAAAAATGTTAAATCGAGTTACGAAAATGCTAATCTGGCTATACTGATCCCAATTGTGCCAGTGCGATTCAAATGCGCTGAGAGCAAAGTATCCGTACCACGATAGGCGCCACTTTATAACTCACTCCATGGTGTTCTGAAATATATTAGACGTTTTTTTCTCATGCAATTAACTATTCTGCAATACTCGTATTTGTAATATTTCTTGTTGCCTCCCTGTGAAAGTTGTGGAAATTTTTTCCATTAGCATACATTTTTCCTGCAGGGTATATCAGCCTTTCCCCATTTATACACGTCTGTGTGTGTTTGCTCCTTTGTTTAGTTGTTGGATTAACTTTGTAAACACATCGATCAAATGACATTTTAATCGATTGCACTCGTTTTGAATTTATGAATTTGTTTTCAGCTTTATGGAAGTTAAATGGCGGTCAGAGTGCGGAAAATATTGAAAAAAATTATAAATATTAATCCATTTAATATTTATTTGGGTATGTGAGAAATATTACATATCAGCATTTGAACGCCACACGAGGCGGTAAATCATTTACAAATAAGTTTACACTGGGATTAATAATATAACGATTGTACACACACACATACATACATACGTACTTATATAAATTCATTTTCGAAGGCTATAAATTTTTCTACGATATTTTCTGATAAAATTAGTTTTGGAAAAATTTCGATTATACTATATGTCAACTTCAATCAATAACCAACACTTCAACCCTTCATTACTCTGAACGCGTCATGCGTTGTGGATGGTGAAGGGTTTACAGAGACAGCATGACCACTTTTTGTCAAAAAATTAAAACGCATTCAGAATCTATAGCGCTCTTTAATGTTTTTGAAAAGTACGTCAACGCTTACATATTTGTAACTTGCGACCAAAGATAAACTCACTTTGAAGCAGATTGAAATTTAGAATAGTGTCGTTTGGCTCTTAGCCTCTATTTAGGTTAGGTTAGGTTAGCCTGGTTGGCAATAAGCCACGCATAGATCTTTTGGTCTCTAGCGATACCAGATGGATACAACATCTCTCTCTTTAACAGACTCTCACCGAAAGACTTACTATAAAGTCAAAAAAAATTTTTTAATATTAACATCAGAAAAGTAATCTACTAAGTAATGCCTGTAGTGACTAAAGTAATGAGTCCTAATTTTATTGTACTGCAACTCGGTTTGTAGAATCAGTTCAATTGCGATACCTTTCTAAAATAAAATGCAGGTAATGGTAAATGTGGTAAAAATCATTCTAGCGCCACTGTTTACCAACGTCTTATTGCGAAAGTCACATCTCCTCTACTTTCTGAATGGAGCTTAATGTTTACTGATGCGTTAAAAACTGATACCAACAGTTAGTTCGCAGTTATCAACTCGAAAGGAGAAACAATCACGGCGGGCCTTCTTCCTAGCTATGCCTCCGTTTATACAGCCGAAGCTGCAGCGATCCTTAATGGAATTACCTTCGGTGAAAACTTTTTACCGAACGCAGTAATTTGCACGGATAGCGAATCAATAATTTACGCAAGACGCATATCATCTCCAGTATCCGAAGCGAATTATTAGAAAATAACGACCTCATAAAACTCATGTGCGTTCCATCCGCGCCCTTAATTTCGTTTTTCACACAAAATTTGAAATTCGATTAGGGCACACAATCGGCAGCCATTCATATGCTTTCAATTGTTCCAGTCCTCCATACTGCCAACACTGTCACTTGTCGTCTTCAACGATCTGCCATCTACACAACGTTTGCCCTCATTTTGCACAAATCAGAAAAAGTAAGTTCCGCAACCAAATACTTTCTACGCCGCTAAGAGCTACTTCCTCAGAAGATATATCAAAAACGTCAGAATTTCTAGTACAATCAGAATTGAAAAAATGGATTTCATTTCATTTACTAGTTACTATGTTTTTACTATAGTCTTAATTAGTTAAGTTTTCTAGTCTCGCGCGTACATGTAAGACCTTTAAGCTAATTATCTGTTACTTTTACGAGTACATCAACGAACCGAAGGTCCTGGCAGCCAAAGCTTCTTTTTTACGTGTAAGAATAATTGTATTATTATTTGACGTTTGTAAATAAATAAATAAAATACATACACCTGCAAATTTGCTATAAAGTGACTATTAAATACAGTCTCATTTCCAACCCTTGCAGTTAGTGCAACATGGGAACAATATCAAAATAAAGTAAATGGGTGATTACGTCATCTTTCCAGCTATCATGCAACTGGAGATCATTTTAACATTTTAGTATTTATAAAGTAGTTCGCTTTAAAAGAAGATAAAAACCAAAATTCAAAATTTGGAAAATAAATTCATAGGTAGATAGGTATAGTGGTTGTCGTTTAACACACCTAGGCCTGCTGTAGGCCCATCGTGATACCGCCGGGGCTGTCCCCTCTCCTCACTCTACATTGTCCTCATTGAACCAACCAGTGGCTTTGATATATCTAACAAGATTTTTTATTTTTATATTGGCTACTTCTGCCAAGTTATTCAGGTTCCTTAAATATCGAACCTTCTGCTATCCAGATCCATGCCCCCGCATAGAAAGTGTTCTATAGTCTCGTCTTCTTCAATGTCGTTACAGCTTCTGCAATAGTCGTTATAGTGCGCTCCCAGTCTACTGGCTTGCCTGCCAGTCAGAGAATGCCCTGTTAGGACCCCGAGAAGATTTCTTATGTTTTCCCTGTTTAGTTTCAACAGTCAGTTTGTGCGGCCCATGTTCCATTTCGGCCACGTCGTTCTACTAGTTGCACAGCTCAGGGACTGAGACCATAGCCTGTTGGCAGCACTGATAGTGTGTTTATCTATAAGCATCTTACAAGTTGCTAAAGGTATAGGTATGTTCGCTTTGCCTGGTTGGATCGGTAATGTGGTACCCAATCTCGCCAGTTCATCTGCTTTGCAGTTGCCTTCTATGTCTCTATGACTCGGCACCCAAAGCAGGTTTATTACAAAGTACTGTGATAGTTCTGTCAAAACGTCGATACATTCTTTTACTGTCTTCGAGTTAATATTAGGCGATTTTAAAGCTTTCAGGGCCGATTGGCTATCTGAATATATGTTTATATCTCTTATTGTGAGAAAACTTTTATTAGGGCCAGCAAGCCTTCCCTCATAGCCAAAATTTCAGTTTGAAATACACTACTGTGATCCGGTAACCGGGATGCGATGTTGGCATTCATTCATTCAGAATGAATGCCTCCGCCCACTTGATCATTTAGTTTGGAAACATCGGTATAGATGCTGATTCCGCTTATATTGTCCATTACCCCATTGTCCCAATCTTCTCTCGTTGGGAAAGTTGTAGTAAAGGATATGTTTAAAGGCAACTCTACTGAGCTACAAAAGTCTGTCGTTTGATGTAGGAAGGGGTATTCGTCTAGTATTCTTGCGTGACCCCTTTTGTTAATGGCTAAGTCAGAAGATTCTCTTAGCCTAAGTGCCGATTTCACCGCCAGCTATTTGCTGTAAGCCTCAATCAGTAATAAGTGCAGCATGGCATTCATCGCTGCCGTAGGCGTAGTCTTTAGTGCCCCGCTTATGCAGAGACTAGCGCCCCTTTGAATACTTTCTAGGCGTTTTACTGTTGTTCTTTTCTCGAGTGTTGGCCACCAGACTATGACACCGTATGTCATGATAGGCCTTACCACTGCTGTATACAGCCAGTGTACTATTTTTGGGGTTAGGCCGCATTTTGCGCCCACAATTCTTTTGCATGTATAGAGTGCTGTGGCTGTTTTTTTTACTCTATCATTAATCGTCTGTTTACACGAGAGCTTCCTATCTAATACTAGTCCTAGGTAACTGGCCTCTTCCCCAATTGACAGTGTGATTCCCTCAAGGGTAGGGGGTTAAGAACAGGCATCGTGTATTTCCTGGTGAACATGATTAGTTATGTTTTGTTGGGATTTACCCCAAGATCACTCGATACAGCCCACCGGCTAACATCGTTCAAAGCATTTTGCATTATGTTGCAGAGGGTATCTGGGAATTTTCGTCTTATTAATATTGCAACATCGTCTGCTTAGGCCACTACGTGTATCCTCCTTTCCTCTACACTCTTCAACAATTGATTCATTGCCAGACTCCACAGCAGAGGAGAAAGTACACCGCCCTGAGGGGTGCCCCTGACGGATCTGCGTATCGTCGAGGGGCCCAACGTCGAAATTACGAACCTGCCTAGTAATTAACTTACCTAGTAAGTAAATTCATAAAAATACGCTTAAATTCCGCATTGCTTAAGGTTACCCTAACTTGGCCACTGCGGCTAAATTCAAATATCTCCGCCAGTTTTTCTCTTTTTTCATTGAAATTTTGGCACGATGTTTCGGAAGTAATCTGCTTTAGAAGAAAGTAAAACACCAAAAGTCAATCTTTGGAAACTAAATTCATAAAATTCACTTAAACTCTCCCTTATTTCAAATTTACCTAACTAGGCTGCTTTGGTAAAATTCATATATCTCCCTAAGTTTTGCTCCGATATCCTTGAAATGGCACAGCATTTAGGAAATAATCTGCTTTAGAAGAAAGTAAAACAGCAAAATTTAATTTTTGTAAAATAAATCCATAAAATGCATTTAATTCTGCTTTGCTTAAAGTTACCCTAACTTGACCACTTCTTCGTCACTTTTTCTCCGATTTCCCTGAAATTATAACAGAGCATTTAGGAAGTAATATGCTTCAAAAGAAAGTGAAAGAACCAAAGTAAAATCTAGCACAGCTAAAAGTTCATTTTTCACACTATAAAAAATCGAAAAAAAACAAACTCTTGATTCTGGGGCCTTCGACTTCTGTCAATTTTCTCTTCTTTCCATTTTTGTCACCTGCACCTGCTTGAATTGCTATTTACCCAGGTAAAGGCGGCTAAAGGAAATGGTAGTACCCTCCGAACGCCACCTGTCTATACAAACAAGCATTTAATGAATAGATACCCTTTCTATTCAGCAAAATGTGTAAAAACTTTAAAATGTAACTCACAGTGCCTTACATGACCACGGCTCTAGACTTACTGACAACTTTTGATAATTTATTTGTTGCTCATTTAATTTGAATAATTTCTTATGAAAATACAGTTGATTTTATAACGACACCCGTATAATTGTAAACTTTGCGGAAATCAAAAAGAAAAAATTCAATACATTTTCATAAAAACTTGGAAAGTCCAGCAGTTTCATAGTTCATTGAATTTTGTTATAATAAAATGTAAGTTTGGAGTATCTCCAAAAGTCTTTCAGGCTTCCTAATAACTGTAGGATATTTCATATTTACGAGGATGCTGTAACTGAAGCAGCTGAATTAGCGTTAGAATTTACTTCCCTCGACACTCGCACAAACATCTTCATCGATAGTCAAGCTACTATCAAAGCAATAATGGTTGTAATGACTAGTTCGAAATGCGTGCAACACTGTAGATCCAGAATGGACGAGCTCTGTGAGAACAGACAGATAGATTTACTGGATACCAGGGCACATGGGAAGAGAGAAATTAAAGAGTTAACAAGCTTGCTAAGGCAGGCACCCGCTTGCCTAGGATGAGTACGTCGAAGATATATGTATCTCTCGCTATCAGTTTTGAAGACCGATCTATACGAGGAACTAATTCTGAAAAGCACAGTCTATATAGGAAGCTACGAACTCCCACAGGATTGTCCAAGTAATGCTACGAACTTCCAACGGGAACACAACCAACTTTATTTTATCACTCCCAAAGAAGGACTCTAAAATATTGGTTGCAGTGCTGACGGGCCATTGTTTCACTCCATAGCTCTTATCTGAAATGTGCTTGGTCCAGAACGGCGCGTGTAACCTATGCGAAGAAAAAAGGGTACGTTAGAACTTCTCCTTTGCCACTGTCCTGCTCTAAGCAGAACTCGTTACAACTGCCTGCGATCGGTATACTTTTCAGCTCTGCAGGAAATTGCTGACAAGAGTTTAAGGGGGAAGTCCATGTATGATAGAAGCCTCAAAATCGGTAATTTTTTAAACATATTTTGAAAGGGGATAAAATAATTATATTATTTTGAAGCTTTAACACAACTTTATTTAACCTTTCGAGAGTACAAAAAAAAATTTGCTTAATTTTTTTTTCAAAATGGCGGCTCAGGATCATTTCTTGTCGGCTGCCTACGGCGCTGGTCCCAAACTGCTTTATTTATTACTCTTAATCTATCGATCTGAAACAAAAAAATTTAATTGGTTTTTTTTATAACATATTAACGTAAAGGATGAACCTATAAAATTAAAAAACAAGTAAAAAATTAATTTAAAATAAGCCTTTGAAAAAAAAGTCATATCTGAAATTTTAGGGCTATCCTTCTGATATGACATTTTTAGACACGCCATCACCTGAAATTTTCAAACAAATCGGTCGACAACTTTTGGAGTTACAACACGAGCAGTTTTTCAAAACTACAGTTTCGAGATAAAGGAGTTTAAAGTTTGAGGTTCAGGAGCGCGCGGACCGCTCTCTACATAGTTAATGGGCTATAGAAGCTATAATATTAGGAATCCGCATGGAAATTACACAGTATATATCGAAAAAAATCGATTTTTTGAAAATTTTACATGGACTTTCTCCCTTAAAAGGGCCTCTTATCAGTCGGCTTCAAAAATCGATATTATGGCAGAATATGCCCTCAAAATTTTATAGCGGAATTCAAAGTGATTTCGGAGTTACAGGCCTGTGTACCGCCCCTCGTGTGAGCATACGTTTCAAACCGATAATCTATATAAAGATATTTAAAATGCGCAACTAATTAACTAACAAAATACAAAACAAAAATCATTTTTTAATGTTATTTAACACCTTTTTTGAAGAAATATAGCGAAAAAAGAACGTTTTTTTTCAATAATTCATTTTTGCATGTTTTTATACAAGAGTAGTCTATTATATGCGGGAAAGCCTTCTGAATAAGACAATATTTTTCTTTTGTCTTTCAGGTGAAAACTACCGACCGCCATCTTACACGCCGTTTTACCGAGCAACGAGAAGCTGTGCGAGATCCCTTATCTGTGCACCATTTTGTTTTTTTATTTATGTTAAAAAATTTTTTATTACTCTTCAATGCCTTCAAATAAATGCAAAATATGTATTATTCCTGTGTGTCGCTCTTTTCGCCTCGAAAAAAAAATTGAGAAAAAACACCTTTTCTTGAAGCCACTGATAAACTGTTTATTAAAACTCGCCAAGACAGATATAGCTAACCTAACCTTGGAGTGTCTCCAAAATTTTGATTTTTAGATTTTTTGTTTGTTTGGTTGATAGTGTTGGATGTTTTCTTTCATATAAAAACGGTTCGTTATATAGAGAAAATGCGCAAGACTGTCAGCGAAAAAATTGTCAAAAATCAATGCGCTTTTTGAGCCACTTCAAAATTTGGACTTTATTATAAGAAAAGGTAATAGACTTAATTCATATCCCCTTTTTTTAAAGATTAAAAAAGTGTAAAATTTTGATAGAAAATTTCTATTTCCTTTTAATGTGCACAAATATACAAAATATAATAGAATTGTATGTTTGTATAGAAGAATTAACTACAGGGTTGCCCATATTCGACGGACCCGACGGATTTCGATGACTCTTTCGGCCCATTCCAATCGACGAGGCTTGTCCGCAGGCAACAATCTGTGCGTCAATTGAATCTTATTCGGGAATAAATGCAAATCTATGCGGATAATTCGTTGTAAAGTGGTCCGAGCAATGCCCAACTGCTGAGAACGGCGATTTTGGGATGTCCTTGGCGATGCCTTGGTCAGTTTTGATTTGGCCTCTTTGGATTAGAAAGAGCATCACTAGTCGAAAACCTTTCGTACAACCGTTTAATAGTGTTCTTAGAAGGCGCACTTTTCACATTATTTAATTTTTATACGCACGTTGAGTTTTCACAATTGACTTCTTTTGTTGAATGTAAATTTGAACAATTTGGGAGCGCGCTCGCGTGGCATGCACTGATCGATGGTAAAAATCTGCTTGGACTGACGCTTCCAACGCCGTATGTCATTAAGCGATCTGACGTCTCTGTCAAAAGATACAGGGTTGCCGGATGGGTCTGTCGAATTGTTGAAATGGATAATATATCACAAATCTGGCATCACCCATATTACTTAGACTTAATGTCATTTATGTCAATTCATTAAATACACATTTTTTCACTTCCTGGTTGTTCAAATAAAGAAGAACACGTTCGAGCAAGACTCTGAGATATTTTTAATAGGTTATGGGCCTAACACGCTTCCACTGCGCCTGGATAGTTCCCATTTAACCACAACTGCGAAACAAAGAAAAGATCTTGACAACAGAAGAAAATAGAAATCCATAGAAACGAAAAAAAAGTGAAGTGCAAACTGAAAAATGAGTTTTTCGGCAATTAATATTGAACGTCTGAATAAGGAAAATTTTGATACCTGGAAAATACAGGTTGAGGCCATTTTAATAAAAAATGGGACGTGGAAATACGTGAATGGCAGCTGTATAAAACCAGAAGCGCCACCCGAAGCAGTGAACGAATGGATAGATAGCGATGCCAAAGCAAGGTCAGATTTGGTATTATCAATCTCTCCAACCGAATTACAGCAAATTAAACAATTTCGTACATCGAAGGATATTTGGGATAAACTTCATTCGGTATATCAATCCCGCGGACCAGCACGTCAAGCAATGTTGCTCAAATCGCTCATATTGCACAAAATGACACCCGGTGATGATATGCACGAAGATTTGCGAAAATTTTTCGACATTGTGGATAAGCTTGTAGAAATGGATATGGTCGTCATAGATGAACTATTGACCATCCTGCTATTGTATAGTATTCCTAACGAATACGAAACGTTCAGAATTGCAATTGAGACGCAAGAAAAACTACCGAAACTAGAAATGCTGAAAGTGAAATTATTAGAGGAGTTCGAAGCACGGAAACGACATGAAGAAGCAGATCCCGAAGACGTATTGTATGCGAATAGACGTAACTTAAATAAAAGCAGAGGTCGACCACCAAACACAGCAAGGGAAGATCAACAGAAACAACCTTTCAAATACGCTTGTCACACATGCGGAAAGATAGGCCACAAAGCAAGAGATTGTAAATCCAAAATTTTCAAGCACAGAAAGCCACAACAGAGGCAAGAACAAAACCATTCGTCGTGCAAAGTTGAAGAAATCGTTTTAGGTGCAAGCAGCGTAAATATGAGTGGCAGATGGTGTCTAGTGAAAAATGTCGATATTTTGAAACCTTAAACGGCAAAACGTTAGCGTTAGCAAATGAGAGCTTTACGAAAATAGAAGGGCGCGGAATAGTGGAAATCAAATCGAATACCGGTTGTAATGTTACACTTAACGAAACATTGTATGTGCCGGACCTCCGAACAAATTTGTTGTCAGTGCCAAAAATGACTCAGCATGGTCTTGAAGTGACATTTACCGGAAACAAAGCTATTGTAAAAAATGCTTCGACAGGCGCAAGAATCTTCGTTGCGGAGCGAAAAGAGAATCTGTATTACGTTGAAGAACCCTTTGAATTTACAGCGATCGCCAACATGAAACCAACATCACTTCAAGATTGGCACGAAGCTTTTGGCCATTTAAACGAAAAAGATCTAAAGGCAGTTATTGACAAGAAAAAAGTTATTGGAATAAATGCAAATACGAAAACAAACTTAACTTCATGCAGTACTTGTATTCAGGGAAAGCAAACACAGAAACCATTCCAGAAGTCGACTCGTGAAGCCATGGATGTTTTAGAGTTAGTACACAGTGACGTATGCGGGCCGATGAAAACGCAATCTTTTGCTGGCTCACGTTACTTTCTCACATTCATTGATGACAAGAGTCGGTGGTGCGAAATTTACTTTCTAAAACATAAAAGCGAAGTTTTAGAAAAGTTCAAAGAATATAAACGTTTAATGGAAAATCAATCTGGTAAGAAAATTAAATGTCTGCGAAGTGACAATGGAACTGAATACACAAGCAATGCTATGAGAAGTTTCCTCAAAGCCGAAGGTATACGACAAGAGTTTACTATCGAATACACTCCACAGCAAAATGGAGTAGCCGAACGGAAAAACCGAACCATCGTAGAAATGGCCAGATGCATGCTCATACAATCAGGACTTCCTCCAGCATATTGGGCAGAAGCTATCAATACCGCAAACTATTTACGCAATCGCTGTCCGTCACAAAGTTTAAATGGTGAAATTCCCTACCAAATATGGATGGGAAGGACTCCACATGTCAGCTATTTACAAAAGTTCGGCTGCACAGCGTACATGTTAGACAAAACTGCAAGTAAGTGTAAATTCAGTTCGAAGTCCATAAAATGCATATTTGTAGGTTATTGCGACACGTCGAAGGGTTACCGCCTTTGGGACCCCGTAGCCAGAAAAATACGTCGAAGTAGAGACGTCGTGTTTGTCCCGCAACAGAATATAGACACATACGAAGAATTTTTAACGAAAGACATCGAAATACATTCGCAGTTAGAACAAACGAAAGAAAAGGCACCGGTAAATTTTCCCGAAAACCGACAACAACAACCCCAAACAACTGGAGATTTGGGCGTTCAAGCGCCACGAGCTCTTAAACGAGGTAGAGGCCGCCGAAAGAAAATTAAGATCAAGTCCCGCGGTAGGCCACGGTTAGAATACAATATGGTACCAGTTTTCGAAATGTCATCAAGCGACGAAAATTCTACCAGTGATCCGGAAGCGGTTCTCGAAGATGAACATCACAGTACAGCATTAGCCCATAGTACCGACCCAGAAACCAGTAAAGAAGCCCTCTCAAGTCCTGAAGCAACCGAATGGAAGAAAGCCATGATAAAAGAATACCGAACGCTTATGTCAAATAATACTTGGGAAATCGTAGATCGACCGGTTGGGAAGAAGATTGTCCAATCTAAGTGGGCTTTTCGAACTAAATACAAATCAGATGGCAGTGTTGACACCAGAAAAGCTAGACTGGTAGCAAAAGGATTCACTCAAAGGGCTGGAATTGATTATAATGAAACCTTTGCACCTGTCGCTAGGCTAAACTCCATACGGCTGCTAATGGCTTTTTCAGCAGAAATGGGTTTAGAGGTCCACCAGCTCGATTTTGTAAGCGCATATTTAAACGGAACTGTAGAAAACGAAATATACATGACTTTGCCCAGCGATTTGCATGAGATATTGAGCGATGATGAAGCATCTCAATACACGAAAGACAACGCCTGTTTATTGAAAAAAGCAATCTATGGCTTAAAGCAGTCGGGTAGATTGTGGTACCAAAAGCTAGATCAGAAGCTACAAAATATGAACATGACAGCATCGAAATGTGATCCGTGTTTA
>JAYXIM010047703.1:0-12063 GCA_037575425.1 Anastrepha fraterculus
TTTCTAATTATTACAAATAATTTGAAAACATCAAAGAGCTGCGAGGGTGGCTATATTAGCTTTGAAATATGGCAGCACTCATGTGAATATATTAGAAGATACCTAGTGCATATTTAACAAAACTTTTAATTCTATAACATTAAAAAATGTACTAGGGTTGCTACATAAGGTTTGAAAGGTGGCAGCACTCGGGTGAATATGTTGGGACACATCCGGAGTACCTATAATTTTACTAAAGTTTTGTTACCAAAGTCAAATATTAAAGAGCTATGAGGGCTGGTACATTAGTTTTGAATATGCCAGGAACTACGCGGAGTATAATTTTACTAATTTTTAATTATAAATTAAAACTTAGCTTAATTATTCAATATATAAAAACTATTTGTAAATATTAAAGAGCTAAAAGGGTTGCTACATAGGTTTTGGGTTATAGTAGCTCAAGAGTGAATACGTTAGTAGAATAAGTTTACTAATTTCGCTATCCAGCAGTGGTAACTCAACACGAATAATTGTTAACAATTATGAAAGAAGATGTCTCCCAGACCTATTTTTCCGGAGACAGTACACCCGAAAGGTAGGACTTTGTGCATCGCGGGTTAAATTAGGCATTTTTGGTAATAAACTTTAGCTGTGGAAATCCTTTTTAAGTGGGCATTTTTGACCAGCTCTCGAAACAACTTTAATGAAAGTTCATTAAAAAGGCAATTAGAGGGTTAAAACGTTCCACGAAAATTTTATCAGGGATGGCCGTTGATGAAAATCGACAGGTTAGGTCCAGAAGGAGAGGAGTGTTAGATGAGAAGGTTTGATAGGGCATATGAATAGGTGGTTCGTGTCGTGCGGTGTGCCTTCACAAGCTGGAAATATATTTGGTATCTAAACTAGGCATGTCAAGTCCACTGTAACTCACCCCTCGTTCAACGTCACTGGAGCAATTCCATGCAGAAAGACTGCTCCAAAAACTTATTCTCATGACTGGCATTAAGCTCAACCAAAGCATAAGTAAGTGAACCGGAAGTGTATTTCTGCCGTGTTTGCCAAAGGCTGCTTCCTCCAAACTCAAAATCGATTAGATGCAGCCAGTGCAATGGACAGTGTCATCTTAAGACGTGCTCAGGCTCTAAGATACATGGATGGAATGGTCCACGCGGTATGTGGCCATGTATTGTTCACGCCATCTAAAGCCCTGAGCCCCTACGGTTCCCACCTCACGTATAGTGATGGCGCAAGCAACCAGCACCACAAAAAGAACCTCTACGGTTTCACAGAGGTCACTCGAGTAACACACCCCACCCCTCCTCTATACTCCTACCTCAATCTCCTCGTACTCCCCGCTCCGACCTAGCAGCTCTTGGTCAACCAGCAAAACTTGGTGTCCCGCACAGTCTGTTCCGTGTGTCAGACCAGAGTACCTCGGAATCTGACATCAGTCAAATGAAATTCTTGCAATGGTTGGTGCCATCCCTCAGCATGACGACCATGGATATTACTTTGAAAACAGTAAAATAAATATTAATAGCTTACTTAAGTGGCTTACATCTTACCTAACAGATGGAACAACATTTTTTTGTGTAAATAACATAAAATCTGAAGCCATAAAAGTTACCGCAGGAGTACCTCCATGTAGCCATCTTGGGCCACTATTGTTCTTAATATTTGTTAATGACATTCCAGACGTTTTTGTCTGATGTATGCAGATAACCTGAAAATTTACAGTCTGATAGAGGACGTAACTGACTGCATAATACTTCAAGAAGACTTAACTAGATTGGAAGCTTTGAATGATGATAACTCCGTACCTCTTAATGCTGGTAAGTGCCAGCACATGCCCTTCAGTAGACGCATACGATTGATTTCGATTACAAGTTGTTCACTACCACCCTAAAAAAAATTTATTGAAAGAAATACTTGGGGGTCATATTAACATCGAAAATTTCATTTTCTAAACATACTGGTTTTATGATTGCTATGCCTAGATCTATGTTTGGATTTATAATAAGGAACTCAAGGGAGTTCCAGGATATTTCTACGCTGAAGAATTTCTATATTTCTCTTGTGAGATAAAACCTCGAATATTGCAGCATTATTTGGGATCCATTCTATATGAGTTCATCTTAAAGAATTGAGAAGGTTCAGAAACGTTTCACTAGTTTCGCTATTCAGTCACTTCGTTGGCCTTGTAGTTTGCCTGTATATAAAAGTTAGCATTGCTAACTTAGAAATTCGGAGAAAAATTTCATCGGTAATGTTTATAGGGACATAGTTACGAACCATATCAAATGCCACTTCTTGCTAGAGTTAAATTTTTCAATTGTTCCTCTCGACCAATCACAAGACCAATTTCAGTCGAAATGAACCGCTTGTACGTTGTATAAGGCAGTCTAACCAATTATGCAATAATTTAGATATATTCTCTAGGGTTAGGTTAGGGTTAGATTGGTATGGTTGCCCATGGAATGAGCAGACTTGTTCGAAGAATAACGGATTCGCCCTTTGTGATACCATTATTAAGGAGGTAAGGTGAAAGAGAAGAATCGATGGGATACAGGGAGAGGGCAGGGAGAGGTAGTGCTGGGATGGTTAGGAGCGTGTGGATTTACGAACGATGACTATGCTGCGTTTGCCTCAACCGCTGGTGAAATTCATTTTTAGTGTCAGAGCCAGCTATATCAGCAGGCGTAGCAAAGACGTAAGAGCTAAGATGCCTGGATCTTAGCCCCGCCAGAGCAGGACAGAAGGGGCTGAGATGATTCCACCTCATCTTCCATACATCCAGCGCAAAAAGGACTCGAGGTGATTCCAAGTCTCACATCATGCATTCCTCGCGCATAGTGACCTGTGAGAAAACCCACGAGATTCGAGAGCTAATATTTTGTTAACCTCAGAAGCTAGCCCGAGCGC
The DNA here is from genome assembly GCA_037575425.1 of Anastrepha fraterculus. NCBI lineage: Eukaryota > Metazoa > Arthropoda > Insecta > Diptera > Tephritidae > Anastrepha > Anastrepha fraterculus. Next base: position 2,902 of record JAYXIM010047703.1, read on the forward strand.
CATACGGCCAGAAGGATTTCGCGACCTCACAAGTTTGTGTACTTGCCCAACGCTCGTTGAGTTGGCGCGATGCCAATCTTTCCAGGAGCAGACCGCGGGTAGTCAGGGGGATCCCAATTCTTTCCCTTCGCGGGGAAATCACCACACATGTCCCTTGTATGGCCAGCTCATACGCCTCACAGCTTCGCGCAATGTCGCTGTGACCATGAATGCAGATGAGGCTTATGTTAAAGAATTTGGACGCAGTCGAGAGTGAGGTCAAGCGTTCCTTTACCAGTTTCGAATGCATCGTCACTGACCCTACTTTCTTGACTGTTAGTACGCATGTGAGCAACCAATCAGCTGCCTCCTTGATTGCGGCTACCTCTTCCTGGTTCACTCTCTAGTGGTCCAGTAACCTGAATTTGAGTCTGATGTGGAGCTCCTCGCAAAAGAGTCCTCCGCCAACCTTTCCTTCCAACTTCGATCCATCCGTGAACAAGTTCACCAGGCCCTGTTCTCAAGTGTAGCCCCCGTCCACTCTTCCCTTGACGGAATATGAGGGGAGAAGGTTCCGGTTGGACTAAACGAGGGTATACACTGATCCGTTGACAGAGGGATGAACTCGAAGTTTTGGAACTCGAAGGATGCTTGAGTGCCCATAAGTGAGGTTGAGCTTATAGCCCGAGCCTCTCAGTTAGACATATTCTCTAACTCACGAGAGACTTTCAAGTCAAAACTTAATCTGGAGACACACTTTTTGAATTGTGACTAATGTATCTCACAGTATTGCTTACCATATATTTAAGCTTTAGTATTAGCAATCTATCTGAGTTGTAAATTCTCTATTTGATGAAATACTTTATTTGTAAGCAGAAGGCCGACAAACATGAAATTAAACTTAATAATTTATATTCTTCAATTAACACTGGAAATACTCTAGAATGCGCTCGTGATATTTCTCTTTATGCACTCCAATGAAATATGATAGTAATACTACAGGATAAATAAGCAAACATTCCAACGTAGATTATAAATTTTATTTTCATTGTGCGTATATTTATTTCATATCAATGATGCTATTTTATGGTGTAATAAAAGGACATATCGCTTTGCCGCGGCGCACAGTGGTTCCGCCATAGGACATTGGATGAAAATAGTCATGTTAAAATTATGCAACAATATCTAGCTAAATGTTAGTTTATTAGTCATAGTAACTTAGAGTATAAAAGAAATTTCAACTGCACAAACACTTCACTTATAATTGTGCCTCCAAAGTAAGAGAATTTGAAAAGTGATAGTTAGCGTGGTCTCCGCTCCGTACTTACGCAGTTCCGGGAAGTGTTATTTTTCTAAGAATTACTGTGTTTATGACCTGTTGTACAATGGAAATTCAAGTTGAAGGTATGTAAAACATGTTGAACGTTTTCTTATCTTTTTTAATTATTATTTGATGGGTTTTCAGACCGTACGAAATACGTACTTTAAAATTTCCCATTTTTTTTTTTTTATAAGAAGTTTGTAAAGTTTTAACTAAGTTCGCACGAATTCGCACAAATGAAACATACATTAAAATATTCTTACATATGTCCTCTTTAAGGAAAAATAGTTTCCAGCTGCGATGACCTGCGACTGCGCTTGATATAGGGTCTAATCTGTACCTATGTGACTCATCTACGAGTAAATGTTAGATTTGTGGTGCGACACCTAAAGAAATGAATGACGTAGAAAAGTGTAGAAACAAACAAGTAAACTCCAGTAGATTTGAATTTGGTTTATCACCCCTGCATTCTTGGATTAGATTTTTTGAATACTTTATTCATGTTTCTTATAGAATCGAATTTAAAAGGTGGCAAGCACGTTCATCTGAGGAAAAAGCACTTTTAGCTAAGAGAAAGGAATTCGTTCAGAGGGAGTTTAGAGAACAATTAGGCTTGATAGTTGACAAACCGCGAAGTGGAGGAAGTGGCACCTCTAATGATGGAAATACAGCACGAAAATTTTTCCTTCATTCAACCATATCATCCGAAATCACAGGAATAGACAAACACGTTATAGACAGATGTAGTTATCTCCTACAATGTCTTTCATCTGGCTTTAAAATTAATTCGAATAAATTCAAAATATACGCACTAGACACTGCTAAAATTCTAGTTAGTAAATATTCATGGTATAATTTACCTGCATCAGTTCATAAAGTGCTCATTCATGGGTCGGAGGTAATCGATCATTGTTTATTATCAATTGGAGAATTATCAGAGGAGGCAGCTGAATCATGTAATAAATTAGTGAAACAATTCAGACGTGACAATACCAGAAAACACTCAAGAACTGTAACTAACACGGATCTTTTACACATGCTTCTTCTTAATTCCGATCCATTTATATCTAGTCTACGAAAATTACCATGTAAAAAGAAATCTATGATGTCAAGAGAAGTGTTAGATTTACTGAGTTAAAAGTTTTGTATTTCTAAGTACATTAACTTTTTGGAAAGTGAATATTTTATTATTTTCATAAATAAGAATAAGTTAACTCATCCTTTCGGAATTTAATGTTTTTTTCTATTACTGTTTATAATTTAAGATTTATGCAAAACCTTAAACGGAACAAAAAAATTTTATGTAAAAAATGTGTGTACCTAATTTTCCTTTGACCTTTTATACTAATTATATATTACTTTATTATATATTATTATTATTATATCTTATATATATTCTTATTATATATATATTACTTTTTATATGTCTTAATGTTTTTTTAACAAATAAAAACATTTATCAACTTAAAAACGTACTAAAAGGTCATTTATCACGCCAAAAGTTCCTATGACCGCTCTTCCTACGCAGCGGGACCACTGTGCGGCGTGAGAGTAAATAGCAAAATAAATGAGACCTTGTTGTTTACAATATCTGCGCCAAAAGCAAACATTGGGACAGAGAAAATTTATGGTGTGCGAGCACAACAGGACACAAGACATGTGTACGTTTGCGAACTGGCAACCACACAGACATTTATAAATGTAATAAATATGGCTACTTGCACGTACTGCAATGTAGTAAATGTATTTGTGTATGTATGTATGTGTGTATGTAAAGAGTGCACCTATATTGCATATATTTAACAGCACTTCCACGCCCCAGCAGTCGATCAATAATCGCTGCTGGTCGGCGGTTGCACTTTCAGTTCCTTTTCTACTCCCCTTAGGAGGTATGCAGGTGTGGGCAAATAAGAATTAAATCAAATCGATGATGATGAGAAGGCCAAATGCAGCAGATTGGCCATGAGCGAAGGGACGAGTTGGATATTAAAAAGCCATTTTTGTTATTTACGAAAAGAAAACACAAGACTGCGTGCCGACTAAGTGTTGCAGGCAGGGCATGGCATAAGGGGTGTGCGTGTAGATGAAGATGCGGGCATGAAGGAGCGAAAAGCAAAGTAAAAGGAGCGGCTAGTGCTAAACGCTGCAGCAACCGCAGCACAAATCCTGCTTATCTCGACAATATTTACTGCAACATTTTGTTATTGATGCCACAGCATTGGCGATACACGATTGCATGCGAATACCAATGAATACCAATACATAGATACATAAGTATGCAGTACATACACACATGCAAGTATACACGCTAGTGTGCAACAAATGCCTCAGTCACGCTTTGGCGCTCGTGTTGCAAGTGTCCGATTACTTTGCCAGCCATGTAGGTATGTATTTGTTTATGTGTGTGTATGTATATGTAAAAATGTATGTGTATATATGTAAGTTGTCGTGGACCCCCCATTGTTGTGTACAGCTATTTTTGCCTTTATTGCCATGCCAGTTTGTTCGCTCGTCTGTTATTTCAATTTTATACTCACTTCCTTTGCACTCTGCTTGGTTGCGGTTTTGTGGCGAGTGGTGGTGCGGTAGTGTTGCATCATGTGATACATTTATAATTTCAAGTGTCATGTGGCACGTTGCTCGGCTTTGGCAGTCTTGGCCACGTCTCTAACAAATGTTTCCCAGCCACATGCCACGTTGCCTTACCTTTCCGTCTTCAATAGTTGCTCGAGCATAAATCATGCAGTGTTGCAATTTCCAAGCGTTTTGTTGTACTTGTAGATGTACTTTTACCTACGTGTTATGGAGCGCACGTAGAAAATTTATATTCGTTTAATAGTGTCAATAGAATTGCAAACGAATGGGATACCAATACGTTCAATAAAAGGCAGCAGCTCCAGAAATGTACGAGTACGCCTGAATGTATTGGATGTCGAAAAAAGAAGGCAAGCGAAGCTACATAGTTGTGGTATTTTCAGAAGGACTTTGAATGCATTTATACATGCAAACACACTGGCATACACAAATATAAGGACACTAATTTTTGCATTAGACCAAAAACAGAGTGACTGTCAAGGCTTTGTAAAATTATCGAGCATCTTTCTTAATGTGAAAGGATTGCACTTAGTTAGCCGCTGTGGGTTCCTAGATCGTGTTCTTCGAGAGTATAAACCTGGTGGTCGAATAAGGTCGTAGCGTTTTTACCGAAAAAACAACAATTATATCATTAATATATTCGCTGTTGCTGTTTACAACCTCTTCCCACCTCTCGACCAATTTGTTGATGCCGTTCCTCCAAAAATCGCCTGGTCTGGTGTCAAAAAAGTTGTTGAGTCAGTTTTTAAGGACCTATTTGTTATCTAGGGAGCGAAAAAGATGGTAATCGATCGGTGCAGGGTACGGAGAATACGCCGAAAGCTGAAGGACCTCCCATTCGAGCTCTTGGGATGCGGCTTTGACGACTTGCGCCTGACGTTGACATGAAAGAGTATGGTTTGACCATGTCGATCAGGTCTTTTTAGCCAAATAGTCTCATTGTAGCTGGGCAATGTGGAGCTCCTTGTTGACCATGGCATTCTTTTCGAACATTTCCCAGTTCACCATGCTCTCCCAGTCCCACCAAAAACATATCATGATCTTCCTTGGATGAGGATTTTGTTTGACTCTTAGCTTTGGCGTATCTCCTGGAGCCATCTACACCTTTCTTTGCTTAATAGTGATGTATAGGCCCCCTTTCTTTTCTTTCTCATAACGATTCGGTACAAAGAGCGCTGATTATGACCGCGTGTTGCTCGATGGCGGGCGAGATACTGAGAAGCAATTTGAAGGCGACTTTCTTTGTTTTTTTCGTTGCGCTCGTGAAGCACCCAGGCTCCAAATTTTTCGGTAAATCCCATTGAATGAAGGTGATTGAGAATCGTTTTATGATCGCAGTTCATTCTTTCTGCTTATTCACGATTCGTTTGGCGACCGTTCCCCTTCAAAATTGATTTGAGATGTTCTTCATCGAACCCAGAAGACCTGCCGCTGCGAGAGGTGTCATCGACGTCAAAGTCGCTATTTTTGAACTTGTGAAACCATTTACGTGCTGTGGACTCGCCTATGACATCTTCTCCATACACGTCGCAAATGTTCTGGGCTGCTTCGGCAACTCTTTGACCTTGATGTCTTCTGGGTATTCCATTTCTAAGCTTAGAAACTAATAAAAACTTAAACAGCTCAAAAATACAATTAACATAGTTTTGTAGAGCGAAAAGAGTTCTATCGACTGATTACTTACCATTTGCCCCCACAGGAAATCTGCTTCAACATGGCTTCTTTGGACGACGCATCTGGTGGATGTTCTAGCTCGGTCACATTCGCCTAGTTTTCGCTTTGCGCTCCCATTACATGTTTCGGAGTTTTTTACAATTCTCGCTGCGATTTTTTTACTGCTTCCCATTTCTCTTTCCAATTCAAGATTTGCTTTACCAGGTTATCTGGCGTGGGGACGACACCGAAGACATTTGCGAGCTCGGAACGTTCTTCGTAGAATCTAGTGCAGTGAAAAGTCACGTGCTCTGCACTCTGAGCTGGTCGAATTATCTGCTAGATTAAAACGATGAAGGTACGCAAGAAAGCCTTCATGCCTGCTGAGAATCTGGGTTAGATAGAAATTTGTTTCGCTATGTGTTCTAGTTTGGGAAATAGCTTATATGTCCAGCGGCTTTTGGAAAAGTGAGCCACTTTGCTATTGAACAAGAGCGCTCTGTTATCTTTTCCTCAGGCGTCGGTTAGTGTGCACTTGCGTGTTACAGTCGCTCAACTTCCGTTGCTCGTATACCCAGGGGAACTTTACTCGGAGAATGGAGTCAGAAACTGTTCGAAGTCTCTTTCTTTTACCTCCTTGAGATCCTCCAAAACATTGGTAGCATACGAATAATTGCGTTATTTACTCTCATTTCCTTGCAACTGGTTATTTTTAGATGCTCCTTGAATGTCCGCTTCTCATCGATATGGATTCCAAGATACTTTAACGATGCTTTGGATTTGATAGAATTCCATCCAACCGAAATAGTGAAGCTCTCCCTGCACCTACAATTACTGATAAGAATCAGCTCGGTTTGTTGCGCCGCCAGCTACAGATTAGCGTAGCTCAACTACCTTAGGACTCTCACAACGGCATCGTTGGCACCTGCCTGCAGCATAGGCAGTTGCTACGTTTACCGCGGTCTAAAGAAAATAACTTGAAAGAGAACTGGCACCATTGAAAATAGTGAGTTATACCAGTTTTATGAGGTGTAATCATACTCACTAGCGGGGAATCTTAATCAAAATCGATAACTTTGGTTTTGCTTTCACATGCAAATATTTCGTCAAGTGAGCGGAGCTCAAACTTACCGAGCAAATCGATGGCGCCCTGTATTTATTATTTATTTGGATAATTCATTTACAGTAAGATTGAATTCTTGTTCCTCTTGTTCAAAAATTTGGGTTTCCCCTGGATTCTATAGCAAGAGTGCTACTGACAAAAATTTTCGACTTTAATATTACAAAAATATGGCGATTATGGTTTGAGGAATGTTTCCAACAATAATCCGCGAGATTACGGAAGGAGCTTTGGGATTACTCAGCAATTGAGCCAAAGACTGCGGCTTAAGGGTAAACCCGAGCGAAACAGAACTGATGTTATTTACTAAGAAAACCAATATACCAGATTGTGGTTTTCCAAAATTAAACGGAGGTCGTCTCACGCTAACCCAACAAGCAAATACTTAGGAGTTATCCTTGGTCCCAAACTCAGCTGAAGATCCAATGGATAATACAGGGTGAAGAAAGCTAATATAACACTTAACACTTGCAAGAGAATGTTGGGTAAAATATGGGGTCTTCAACTAAAGTTCAAAATGGGGTCTTCAACCAATTGGTCCTACACAATCATTGTAAGACCGATACTAACATATGCGGCACTAGTGTGGTGGCCCGCTATAGAAAGGAAATACAAGAAAACCAAGTTAAATAAGATACAAAGATCAGTATGTATCTTAGCCACAGGAGCGCTTAGCACCAGTCCTACTGAAGCGTTTAACGTGCTAACACATCTGTTACCATTAGACTTAGACATAAAAACAACCATGTGGCGGTAAGACTCAGAGATATAGGAAACTGAACAACAAGATTCTACGGTTACGGCAAGCTCTTGCTACAGGGATCTTCACTGCTGAAAAACAAATCAGACTTCACAAACCCCGACCTCAACTTCAAGAAAGATTTGACGGTACATTTTCCACCGAGAACCGAATGGAGGAAAGGGACAGTGATTGGAAGATACGATATTGAAATCTACACTGACGGTGCTAAGACACCACATGAACTGTGGGGTTGGAGCTGGCCTCTATTCGGAACTGCTCAACTTATCCAAATCAATTGAACTTCATGAATAAGCCAGCGTGTTCCAGGCAGAACTATTAGCAGTCAGGGAAGCTTGCAAATCACTCAAATACCATAAAGAAATTGGTGCAAGATTAGCTTGTCAAGCAGCTATCAAAGCCTTAGACTCCAACTCCCTTTCATCCAAACTAGCTTCACAGTGTAGAGAGGAACCAGAACTGCTTTGTTATTGGCTTGAAATTACTCTGATATGGGTTCCCGGACACATGAATATAGAGGGTAATGAGGAAGCAGACGAGCTAGCAAGAAAAGGTTCAACACAAGACATAACAGAGGCGGTTGCCTTCGCTACTCCATTCAATACAAAAAACATCCACTGTGTCACACTACTATGCTTTTGCCAAATGAAGTTGAAGCAATTAACTAAATGTATTACATCTTGAAAAACATGCCCGTCGTATAACATCCAGAGGGCGAATAACCTGTTAGGATGTTCTCTCTCAAACATTTCACACATCCCTGCAACCCTTAGGGCGAAGGCAGACACAGCGGTTTTCGCCGAGACGGCGGCCGAGTCGATCGCCGAATCGACAATATTCATCCATGCTTTTAATACTCTTAAGACACACACTACGGTTTATGTCGACACGTCAATTGAAGTCGACTTGGCGCTTCGTTAAATTGTTGTGCTGAGACGGTGTTTGCTAAGAGAGCCGGCTTATTATTACTTTGTTTTAAAGCTGAAAAGACAGACACAGCTATTTGGCGTTCTGTGCCTTATTTTGGAAAATAAATTGTAAAAAATGCCTTTTCTTTCCCTTTCGCTAACAATCGGGTGTACACACATTGTCCTTCTTCTCCTTTTTTCTCTCTTTCTTTTCAAGATTAAATAAAACAATGAGATGAAAATGATAAAATCTTCCATTTTGCAAGAATCAACAACTCACGTAAATTTGAATCATATTATGACTGGGCAGCGTTCTGGTTCATACAGTGCCGCTGTATGTATTTTGAATAGTTGGCACGCCGACTCGACCGCCGTCTCGGCGAAAACCGCTGTGCCTGTCTTCGCCCTTACAGGTCAGGTGGGAGGTAGGGGATCATGCAGTCAGACTCCCTTTCAATGCCATCTGCAGAGGCTGTCAGGCGAAGGCCGTGGAAGAAAGTGTTTTCCACTATTTATGCGAATAAGTCCAGGTTTAGTCAGAACAAAACTTAGCTCCTTCGGTAAATTTTTCCTACAGTAAATTAATGAAATCACAGACAACGAGATAAAGAATTTGATGCTATACTTGGATCTCACGAAATGCATGTGACTAAAAAAAAAGGCATCACACGAGAACAGTGGTAATAAAACGGCGCTAATCGCTAATTAAGATTATTTAGTACAAATATTGTAGTCAACCACCTCAACAATAACAACAACAAGATTCTAGCTTGGGTTTCCCTTAAATTCTATAACTAAAGTGCTACCTACAAAAATTTTCGTTTTA
>JAYXIM010047704.1:0-12044 GCA_037575425.1 Anastrepha fraterculus
ACCCATTACAGCATAACGTTCGATGTATCGGACATGAGTTAAATTAAATTTGTATCAAGCAAGTGTGATGTGAAGGTGGCTTAAAGGTTGTAATCGAAAGAAAACTATTTCTTCAACAATGGCAACCCTTCATTTGTCGACCCATCGCAAAGAGTTCCCGTTATTTTAAAATTTTCAGTATGGCGGATTGCAAGCAGACTTTTTCGCGTAAAGGGTAAAATATTTTTTTAATTTTTTTGGTATATTTTTAGCAAACAATTTTAGTGACAAGTGTTTATTAGTGCATAAGTGTGTTAGTAAGCAAAACATAAAAAATTCTGAAGTTTGCTTCATTATCAAACATTTACTGTAGTATTTAGTTGTGGCGTCCGATATATCGAACCTTATGCATAGCAGGTTCTAAGTGGTTTGGTTTTTTGCATTTTCCAGATTGACTGTAGATGAAATTTTGAGCCTTTTGGATAGCGATAATAGAAAAATTAACAATGAAAATTCCAATTTTTTCTTGCACAGAATTCAGCCAACGAATACCATCAGAAGAAGCTTTTAACTGTAAGACTCCTACAGACTTTTTTAAATTGTTTTTCAATCAGGAATTGATCAAACAAATTGTGGACTAAAGTAATATTTACGCTGGGCAGAAGAATAAACAGCTGATGGTTACTGAAGATGAAATTTATGTCATTTTGGGAGGAATGATACTTTCAGGATACGCTAAGTTACCAAATAAACGACTTTATTTTTCCAGAGACAACGATGTTCCAAAACTTCTTTTCGAAAATATAAGGTGTAACAGGTTTGAATTAACCTGTCGCTGGAAATATAACAATGTAGTTACGGTCGCACGGTGGTCACACGTGAATAAAGCAAAAATTGCACTCCCCCAACCGCCTTTAATTTTTAACTATAATAAGTATATGGGTGGAGTAGATAAATGCGATCAGGCGATTGCAAATTTGCGTACAAGGATGCGGATAAGGAAATGGTGGTGGCCAATTTTTGCCTATTTCGCTGATGTTTCAATTGTAAATGGATGGTTACTTGCGAAAAAAGTTGGCTGTAATAAGGACACTGAGTCCTTCTTTGCATTTAGGAGGCATGTGGCTCGAACTCTGCTTGTGACACACGGAACACCCCCACATCAAGGCCGAAAACCAGCTACACCATTGTCCACTACACGGTTTGATTGCCTCAACCATTGGATTGTTCCAATAAATTCCGAACGCCGTTGTGCAAATAAGTGTGGTGGGAAATCAAAATACAAATGCCAAAAATGTGAAGTAGGCCTCCATCCTAAGTGTTTCATGGAATATCATGTAGAGCCCAATACCTAAATATATTTTATATATAATTAATTTACTTGTATTTCTTCATTTTCAGTAATATTTTAAATAAATTTTGCTAGAAGCATTCGGTTTTTTTTATTTCTCATGAGATAGCTTGAGGTGCCGGTATGCATAACGTTTGATAAATCGGACGGCTTGTTTACAACAAACTACAGATAAATGTGTAACTTTTCTTTCACCACTCGATTTATGTGATCTCCATAACCCGAAATTTTCACAGAAATTCATTATAAGTATAAGGACAAACTTTATGCAGTAATGGGTTAAAAGAATATATTTTCGGATATTAAAAAACAATGTCGATTTGAAAGTAAAAATTGTGATGGAAATCTTTTTGGATTATTTTTATTTTTGAAATAATTGGTTAGAAATTGTATTATTAATTAGGGTACTTTACACAGAATTCTCCTCAGACTAGTGCAGCTCGAGTGGCTGAGTGCTAATGTTTAGTGCTAATGTTTTAATGTTCTAGGTTCATGCGGTAAACGATGTTTGGGCTAAGCTTCTTTTCTTATTAGCTGCATCCGCGGCAATTTTGTTACTAGTAGCGATCGAATGGAGGACTTATCGTCCGCCATAGCAATACAGTTCGTGAGTCTAATAATTAATTTTACGCTTTATTTATGGACTATTTTTAATTAAAAATTTTTTTTACATTTATTTCATTTTATTTTTTTAATTATTCTTTTAAAGCCCGAACCCACAACTATTGCTGATAGAACACTCGCAATAGGAATAATAATAATCTCTTATAAATTATTACAGTACCTTCCCATTTATTACTATCCGAAGTTCAAGTATTTATATAAAGATTGCACAGTAAGTCGTCCTATTATTGACTATTTGCTGACATCACTAGATGATCTAAGTACGGTGGTGTTGATTTGGATTTGAGAATATTTCCTTTCTCCACCCAGCAATTTGTTTATTTTCACTATTATTGGCAGTCTAAGGTACTCAAAACGCTTTACAGCGATTTTATCTTTGAGGAACGTACAATTATTCCACAATTATGAATATAAATGAATAACCAGTCATTAGTCAGCCTGTTTTTGCAGCCTTTGTTCATGACGTTCCATTTCTAGCAAAAAACAAAAACATTAACAAAAATGTTTCAACTATAGCCGTACATTTGAGTTGAGGCGATTACTAATGTAGTGACAGCAAAAGTAACGCCTATATACATATACTCATAGGAAATGGCTATGCATTGACAGAATACATGTACATATGTATGCATGTAGAGCACGAAATGCGTCAGATATACGTGGAATGACCATCAGTACTAGTGCTCCACTTACTGCTGCTTTGCACCTGTCATAACTACTGACACATTTATTGTGGATTACGCCCAGTCTACTTGCATAGTTTTATTTACATATCATACCAGATGCTATCCACTGCTCCGTCCGCGGTACATTATTTCATTTCACATAACACCAACACCTTTTTTGTCCAAAATTAGTTTTCTTATATCTCCAAATAAAAAAAATTCAAGCCTTACTTAGTGTGTTTCTTAAATTTTTTTTTAAATTTTCAAACAAAAAAATTATTTTAAGTATACCTTTTTCCTAAAAAATAAACTTTAACGAACAAAATTGTCACAAATCAAATTTTCGAAGAAATTTTCCAAAAATTTTGAATATAAAAATAAAAAGAAATTCCAACCAAATATTTTTTTATTTATCGTTTTAACGTTCAAACATTATTCAATAAAAAAATAATTTTTTCCATACATTCGAGTAAAGTACATTTTTATCTCAGATATTATTTTAACAAATAAAATTGACACGAATTACAAAAAAATAGTTATAAAAATTTAAAAAAAATATGTATATATAAAAAATTTCCAAATAATATCGTGATTTTATCCTAAAAACATAAAAGTATTAAAAATTTCATACTAAAATATTCAACATTTAAAAATTTTTTAAAGCCATACAATATTCTGATAAGATGCATTTTTATCTCAGCGAATAGTTTAGCAAACTATACTTATCACTAATTACAAATAAAATAATTCCAAAAATGTTGAAAAAAATATATAAAAAATTCAAAAAAAGATTTGTTTTAAGTGAATATATTTTAGCCGGCAAGATGTCCGAAATAGCGGATGAGTGTATGAAATATAATATTGACTTAGCAGCTCTACAAGAGATACGCTTTGCGGATCATGGTGAGATAAGAAAGAAAGCCTATTCAATTTTCTTCAGTGGTCCAAACAATCGAGGACAGCTAGGTGTGGGCTTTTACATTGACAAAAAACTTAGAGAAAGTATAATGGCTTTCGAGCCAATTAGTGAAAGACTCTGCCTCATGAGACTCAAAGGAAGATTTCAGAACATAACAGTTGTAGCCGCGTATGCGCCTACCGATGTCTCAGACGATTTTGCAAAAGACTCCTTCTATGCAGAACTGGAATATGTGATGTCAAAATCATGTAAATATGACATAAAAATGCTCCTCGGAGATTTAAATGCAAAGGTGGGAAACACCAATATTAGCAAAGACGTTGGGGGAAAGCACTCTCTACACGACGAATCGAACGATAATGGTGCACGACTAATAAATTTTTGTCTAAGCAGCGGGCTGTGGATAAGCAGCGTTTCTTTTCCACACAAGAAAATTCATAAGCAAACCTGGGAAATGCCCGGAAGGAGAGGATCGAACCAGATAGATCATGTATTGATGGATAAAAGACACGCAACCTCGATCATTGACGTCAGATCGTTTAGAGGCGCAAACTGTGACTCTGACCACTACATGGTGATTGCCAGGATAAGGCAAAAAATGTCAAATATAGGCAACGATCGCAGGTTCAAGAAAGTAAAATGGAGTACTGAGCGAATTTCAGCGGATGAGAAAGAGCGTCGTGCATACCAAGAAATCATAAAGAGTAATCTAATCGTAACAAAGGAAGACTCAGCAGAAATAATCTGGGCTAAAGTAAAAAATGCGGTTATTGGAGCAGCTAAAGAGAAAATAGGCACAAAAAGATGCACCACAAATGAGTGGTTCGATGCAGAGTGTAAAGCAGCTATTGAAACAAAAAACGAAGCGCGAAGAAAATATTTAAACAAACGAACAAGACAAAACCTACTTGAATATAACGAAAAAAGGCAAGCCGCAAAGAAAATTATAAAACAAAGGAAAAAACAGGACATCAACAGCAAAGTTCAGCGTATCGAGAATGATTTCAGTCAAGGAAATGTAAGAAATATGTACAGCGCAATTAGAAGCCAAACAAAGACATATCAGCCACGAACAAATTTGTGCAAAAACAAGGAAGGTGAAATAATAACAGAAAGAGAAAAAATTTTGAATAGATGGCAAGAATACTTTAGTGATCTTCTGAATATAGAACATGCAACAGACTACGGTCCACACTGTATAGATGAGACATACTTTACAGCAGAAAACTTCATAGAAGCACCGGGTCGTAACGAAGTGGTAGAAAGTCTGAAAAAGTTAAAAAATAATAAAAGCGGAAGTGACCAAATAAATGCAGAACTTCTAAAATACGGCGGTGAAGTACTCAATAACATGATAACAGAACTGATACGCAAAATTTGGGAAACCGAACATCTACCGGAAGAATGGAACAATAGCCTTATAGTACCATTACATAAAAAAGGCGACAAAACAAATTGTAATAATTATCGAGGCATATCTCTCCTCAACACTGGTTATAAAGTCTTTACAAATATACTCAATAAAAGGTTGAGCGTATATGCTGAGGAAATTTTGGATGACTACCAGTGCGGTTTTCGCCAGGGTAGATCCACAACAGACCAATGTTTCACACTAATGCAAATTCTTGAGAAACACAGAGAGTTCGAACTAAATCTGCACTGTCTGTTCATTGATTTTAAGCAAGCTTTCGACAGCATCAATAGAAACTGTCTGAACGACATAATGCTTAAACAAGGTATACCGGTAAAAATTATAAAACTAATTCAGATGACACTATCAAACACTAATGCCAAGGTTATGATAAATGGAGATGTTACCAACGAATTCAGCATTTCATCAGGTGTAAAACAAGGCGATTCACTATCAGCGACAATTTTTAATTTATTACTACATGAGGTAGTATGCAAACTGAAATGTGGCAATTCGATTTTTAATTGCAGCTCGCAAGTGTTAGCTTATGCCGATGACATTGTCGTGATTGCACAGAATGAACATGAGCTTAAGAAAATTTATATGCGATTGAAAAACACAGCTTTAGAAGTGGGTCTACGGGTAAACATAGATAAAACGAAATATATGCACTTCGCAAAGAAACCGAGTGAAGATGCACACATTGAAATAGATGGTGAATGCATACAGAAGGTCGACAAATTTAAATACTTAGGTTTTTTCATCAGCAGTAATTCTGACACTTCCGTGGCAATAAATGACCGAGTAAGTGCGGCAAATAAAGCATTCTTTGCTCACATAAAATTATTCAAGTCCCGATTGCTATCAAGAGATCAAAAGATGGCAATGTATAAAGCGCTTATAAGACCCATACTAACATACAGCAGTGAGGTATGGGTACTTAAAACAAAAGACATGGACCAAATACTAAGGTTTGAAAGAAAAATACTGCGAACAATATATGGTCCTTCCCGGCGAGATGACGGAACGTATCGGATAAGATACAATCATGAGCTAGACACATTGATACGTAATGGAAACGCAATACGCTTTATAAAAAGTCAACGAATCAGATGGCTGGGGCACATGTACCGAATGCCCAATTGGAGAGCTGCCAATATAGCATTCCATAGACAACCAATTGGACGGAGATGTCGAGGGAGACCAAACAAACGCTGGGTAGATGAGGTCACAGCCGACCTGCAGAAAATGGGTATCACAAACTGGAAAGGAGTAGTAGAGAATCGATCGGAGTGGAGAACCGTAGTTGTGGAAGCAATGGTCTGCACAAGACTGTAATGCTAATGATGATGATGAATATATTTTATCCTGAAACAAAATTGTTACAAATAACAAAAAGAAAACAATTTCCAAACATAAATTCTCCGAAACGAAATTTCCCAAAAAAAATTCCAAAAAAAAATTCTGAAAAAAAAAATTCTGGATTCCAAAAATTTAATTGGATTTAATTTAATTTTTAATTTTAAAAAGTTCTGAAAAATTTCCAAAAAAAATTTTAATTTACAATTTCGAATTTTCTTTTTTATTTAAAGTTTTTTTTTAACCTAAAAATTTTTTTTTAACGTTCCAAAAAAAATTAATATAAGTGTACTTTTTTCCAAATAACAAGAAATTTCTACAAAACGAAATTGTCCCAATTTACAAAAAACAAAAATATAATAATAAAAAAAATTGTAAGTAAATTTTAGACAAGATTATTACATTTTTTAAAGCCATAGATTCAGATAAGATGCATTTTTACCTCAGCGATTATTTTAACAAACCAAATTGTTACAAATTAGACAAAATTTTGGAAAATAAAATAAAAAAAGTTTCCATACAAAGTTTTCAAACAAAACATTTCTTTAAGTAAATATATTTTATCATCAAAAAAAAATTCTGAAAAATTTCCAAAAAAATTTGTAATTTTCAATTTAAGAAAATTCTGAAAAATTTCCAAAAAATTTTTAATTTTCAATTTCATTTTTTTTATTTCAAATATTTCTTTTATTTAAACATTTTTTTTTTAGTTTAAAAAAAAAAAATTAGGTAATTTAGGTAATAACTTTCTAGAAACGAAATTGTCCCAATTTAAAAAAACAAAAATATTTAATATAATAATAAAAAAAGTTTTTAAATAAATTTTAGCCAAGATTATTAAATATTTTAAAACCATAAATTCAGATAAGATGCATTTTTACCTAAGCGATTACTCTCATAAACCAAATTGTTACAAATTAGAAACATTTTGAAAAATAAAATAAAAAAAGTTTTCAAACAAAACATTTTTTTAAAATTGTCACAAATTACAAAAAACAAAAGATTTGTCCAAACATATTGAATAAAAAAAAGTTTAAAAAAAATTTTTTTTTGATAATTTAAACAAAAATTCCAAAACAAAAATATTTTAATTTTAGAAAATTAAAAAACTTTCCGAAAAATTTTTTTAAATTAAAAAATAAAATTAAAAGGCTAAAATCACTTATTAAAGTATTTGACTTTAAAAATCTCAAAATTATAAAATTTCTTCAAAATACTATCAGTTTGCTTCTTGTTATGCTTAAGCTTACAAATAAATCTATCTCAGCAGAATCTACGACAATGTCCAACATGACATGGAAGCGCTCATATGTATTTCTGAAATAGGTAACGGTTGAGCTGCTTCAGCGCTAGCGAATGTACATTTGAATTAAGTTTATTTCATATTGAATCGGAAGGTTTAATAATAATAATACCAATTGGCACCTACACCCTTTATAAGGTGTTTGGCCCGGCTCTTCCACTTATACAGGTACATATGTGATGTGCAACTTGATGTTTTCCCACAAATGGGATCGAAAAGTTTCTCTTTCTAATGAAGTAAAAGCCATTGAAAAAATCGAACATAGTTTCTTACAGCATTTAAGAAACGAATCGGCAGTTGAACCACTTTAAACCGTGATATATGAAATTGTCCAATTCTTGGAACTTATTTGCAAATCAGCATTCAGCTTAGATATAATTTATTATTACCATAAAATTAACTATAAACTTATAAGCCCAATGCACTTCCTCCATCGGCTATTGCTAAGAAAATTCTCAGAACTATTATATTTATGCGGAATATGAATGGCAAATTTATTTTATCAGTTTTATCAACGTAAAATTTTGCCCTGCCACGTAAATGAAAAAAGGTTAATTTTATAGCTAACCGCCCCTTAATTACACGCTTTACTACTTATTGTTATTATCCGTTGCAACAATGCAACAGCATTGCAATTAGCATATTTCAATAAATTATTTTTTGATATTTCATATTCACATCGATTGACTTTGTAATAACAACAACAACAACAACAACATGCATCACAAAGATCGAAAACAGTTGCTGCGCAGCATCAACGGGCAATTTCGTGCGCACGAGCTAACTGCCATTATGGGACCATCGGGGGCGGGGAAGACAACACTATTGAATCTGCTAGCCGGCTATGGGTATGTAACAGGCAATGTTAACTTAATTGCGCATGATTTCACCTGCCACACATACATTTGCATTCTGCTTTATTGGGTACTAATTTGTAAAATAATAATTTATGTATTTATCGGCAGCGCAAAGAAAACATCGGGTGAAATACTTGTCAATAATAGTCCGCGCGACATGAAAGTTTTCCGCAAAATGTCACGCTATATCATGCAAAATGACATACTGGATCCACATTTCACGGTGCTGGAGGCGATGTTATTGGCCGCCAATCTGAAGTTGGGCAACGAATTGAATAACGAGCAAAAACTGGAAGTGGTGAGTTGGAGTTGACTATAACTTCTGGATGAAATATATTGTGAATGGAATCGCTTTCAGATCGATGAAATACTCAGAATGTTGGGTTTGAAGAAAGCGGAAAATACCAGTACAATGCGGCTGTCAGGTGGCGAAAAGAAACGTTTATGCATAGCATTGGAATTGGTGAATAATCCACCGGTATTATTTCTCGATGAGCCCACGACGTAAGTTGATCAGTTTTTAATATAATATTTATTATTTGTTATACCCGAATGCAGCGGTGAAAGACGCTGGTACATAGATAATAAGGGCCTTCGAAGTGCCACGTCTCTGCTTGCTATGTTTGGCTCTGCTCGCTTGTCGAAAAATTTGCATGTGAAAGCAACAACAAAGTTATCGAGCAAGATTTGCCCGCAACGAGTATGGTTATACCTCATTTTTGTTTTTGTTTTTTTTGGCGGTGAGGTTGGGTTCAAAATGCCTTCGCACCATATACAGGGTAGGCCATTTAAAGCGGGCCCATCGGGCAACCCTATAACTTTTGACAGGAACGTCAGATCGACTAATGACATAGCGCGTTGGAAGCGTCAGTCCAAGACAATTTTTACCATGGAGCAGTACACTCCAAAAGAACGCGCTGAAATAATTCAGCTTTACATCCAAAATAACTTCTCAATTGTGAAAACTCAACGTGCGTTTAAAAAAAAAAATAAAGTTAAAAGTGCGCCATCCAAAAGCACTTTACAGCGTTTATACGCAAAATTTATTAACCACGGTAGTCTCAGCAATACAAGCCACGCATCCAGACAACGTACACGACGTTCTGCTGAAAATATCGAGGCTGTACGAGCCAGTGTTGAGGAGGCTCCGCGAACATCGAGTTATCGTCGTTCTCAGGAATTAGGCATCGCCAGGACAACACTCAGGCGCATAATTCGCATCGATTTGAAAATGTTTCCGTACAAAATTCAAAGGGCACAAAAATTAAAAATTAAATTTGAAGCCATTGTTCCCTGGAAGGTTGATTTCGAAAAATGGTGATTTTCCGTGGCCACCGAGATCACCAGATTTGACGCCACCGGACTTTTATTTGTGGGGTTATCTGAAATCCAAGGTATACATCAACAAGCCAAGGACTCTAACTCAACTTAAAAACAATATCCGACGCGAAATCGCCGCCATACCGGCCGAAATATTGGCCAAAACGATGGAAAACGCCGAAAAAAGGACACATTTGGCCATCAAGGCCAGAGGCAAACATTTGAAGGATATCATTTTCAAAAACTAGCTGGAACAAATCTCCTTGAATCAAAATAAATGATTTTTCATATCAACACAAAAAAAAATGTTTTTTTCAATGTTTTTTTTCAGAAACAAATGGGCCCGCTTTAAATGGCCTACCCTGTAGTAACGCAGCGATGGTTGGTGTGGATGGTCTTGGATTTTTCCCTCCTCCTCGGGACTGCTTCCGCATTGCTTCGAGGTAGAGTGCTAAGACGGCGTCCTAAGAAGGACGCTTACTTACTCACTCTGCGTCCAGGGTCGCCTGTTTTAAGAAACCTATGCGCAATGCTCTTCAGCACAACTTTCCATTTCACGTTTTTTTTTTCGGATAATATCCTCCCCGAAATTTGCGACTGCATTCCATTTTTCTTCGTCAATCATCATTTTCTCAATTATTTCTTCACCTCTCGCATTTAAAGAAGGTGTGGGCCGCATCATCATACTCAGTATCTCCATATATGCAGTTTGGTAGGCTCACTTTTCCCATTCGCTACAAGTACTTGCGAAAGGACCCATATCTGGACAAAAACTGTGTGAGGTAATAGTTAACCTCTCCGTGCTTTCTTTCTACCCACTTTTTTAGATCGGTTATTAGTCCCGCTGTCCATCTACCGTACCGTTCAGAGTTCCATCTTGCCTGCCAAAGTGTGAGCGTTTGAACTCTAATATCAGAGAAGCGTGGTACTGGGATTCCTGTGTCTTTTGCCTCCCATCTCCGTTTGCGCTCTTGTGCTAGAATATCTATAGGGATGGTTCCGCTAATAACTAAAACCGCTGCTTCAGATACTGTTCTGTATGACGAAGCCACTCTGAGAGCGCAGGTGCGTTGCACAGATTACAGAGTTTTCCGCCGGCATTGCACCCTTAGCTAATCTGCCCATATTTCGCATCCGTATAAAAGAATCGAGTTCGTCGAGTCCATTAAAAGTTTTCGCTTGTTCTGCGTTGGACCTCCAAGGTTTGCCATGAGTTTACTTAACATGCCGCTTACTTTGGCTGCTCTTGTGGCAGCATGGTTTATGTGCGCCCCGTAAGTTAGTCTTGTGTCTAATTGCACTCCTAGGTATTTGACCACTCTTTTTGTCGATAAAGTGGCATCGAGTACTTGTATGTCTACTTATAATGGGATACGTCTATTCGTTAGAAGGATTAGCTCTGTTTTCTCTGTGGCCAGCTTTAATCCATGGTCTTCTAGCCATGTCTGAACTCGAATCATCACCTGATTTACCTTCCTTTTGGCTTCGTCGGTGTTTCGAGCGATTATTACAGCTGCGATGCCATCTGCGTATCCCACTAAGTGCACATCTTCAGGCATCTCAATGCGAAGGATTTTATCGTAGCTTATATTCCAAAGTTCAGGTCAGAGTATTGATCCTTGGGCCGCACCTGCTGTAATTTGTTTTGTCATACATCCTTCTCGCGTTTCGTAGAAGAGCACGTGGCTGCTTAGTTAGCTACGAATAATCTTCAGTAGATTATTCGGGATCTTGAATTTTACCTTTAGGGCTTCAATTGCGTCTTCCCAACATAGACTGTTGAAAGCATTTCTAATATCCAGAGTGGCTAGTAATACTAAGCGTTTGGAGTATCGATTACATGCCTGGACATGTTCTACGCTAGCTATTACATCTTAGATGGCTCCTAAGGTAGATCTGCCACTTCTAAAACTATGTTACCTGTCAGACAGGCCACCACTGCTTTCTACGGCTTCGCTAAACCTACGGTTATACCTCATAGAACTGGTATATAGTAAATCATTATTTTCAATGCTGCCAACTCTCTTTGAAGAGAGTTTCATTAGACCGAGTTGCAGCGACAAATGTTTCCGTATATGAACGCGGTCTTACTAACACTCATTAAGTGCTTCTAAACAGTTTGAAATTTTCAAGATAGATAAAAACAAATACGAGTAAATACTAAGGTATTCAGAATGACGGGGGGAATCGATTTACCCATGTCTGCTTATCCATCAATGAGTTCATGTGTAAGATAGTTCGAGTGAAAAGTGAAAT
>JAYXIM010047710.1:0-11915 GCA_037575425.1 Anastrepha fraterculus
AAGTAGAACGACATTTGACATGTAATTTGTGTTACCATTCTCAAAAAAATAGGTGGTTCCAAAAGCAAACGCTGTATGGCTCACCCTGTATATTCACTTAAAAATTTAGAAAGTTAATGATATTAAAAATTATTAATTATTACATTAATGATATTTGCTTAAAAGCAAAAAATATGTAAAAAAGTCTAAGCCTCTTCACGTCCAGAAAATAAGATCCATACAATTATCAACTCATTCTGTGTCGCAATTAGATTCTCATTGCATATTTTAGTGAATAGTAACTAGAGCAGCTAACCATTTTAGCTATTTCAATGTTTTTGAATAGAATATTTTATTATTTTTACCTATTTAATTTGATAAAAAAAATACGGTGTTTTTTAAAATCGCCTGGGAATTTTATTTATTTTAGCTGCTTTCGATTCACCAGCTACTTAGCGCGTGAATGTGAATTTTACAAGAAATTTTCATTGAGTCCAGCCCTGCATATGATAGTGCTGCCAAATACAGCCAATTACTTTCGTTTTGACTGTTATGGGTTTAGGGGTAGTCAGAAGCCCGAAAAAATGATGATTTTCAATAAGTCCCTTGCGGTGATCATCACAAGTACTTGGAGATTCATTTAAAATCAATCGAACAAAAGAAATTAGTTTTATTAATAGATAATATTGTGCCTGATTGAAGCTTTTTTCAAAATTAACAATATGGCGGCCTCAGGAAACATTTTTCAGATTGTACAAAAAAAATCCAAGAATAAGTAGTTAAAAAAAATCGAAACTTTTGAAAAAAAATCCTTCGATTAGGCACGAGTTTTTTATGTTTTTCAAAAGCAGAAATCTACCAAGCGATTTCTAAGTTACAGTGATCACCAGTTCAAAAAACATAGTTCTGAGAAAAACACACTTAAAGTTTTGCTATCGATTTATGTAGAGTTATACGAATTATTTAATTACTTACACTGTGTCCAATTTTTTGAAATGTTTGACTACCCCTAACCCCTTATGTAACTCTTGAAAGCACTGACCTAAGTATGTAGCTTGTGAGCTAAGCCACTGCAACTAATGTCACTTGAAGAACGCTAAACTGTTGTTGCTATCACTTGGGCATTTTCCGCTTAGCGAGCAGTGGAATTATCTAACGAGCAAAGATATGGTAAATCGAAAGCAGTTATTAATTCAAATTAATCCAATTTTTTTTTTTTGAATAACTATTACTAAATAAAAAACAATTTTGATAATGAAATTCTTTATTTTGACCTTTTCATGCACCGTTGCTTGTCAGTTTTTACACTGCAGTTGTTTAGTTTGCAAGTGTCACCCACCTCGTATCTTTAAGGTCAATAAAAAAAGCAAGATATAGAAGATGATAGGTAATTCGACAAATGCCTTCCATATTTTTCCAATTTTACCTAATAACTAGGAATGTAAAAATTAGTTTTATTTATTTATAAAACGAGGAAAAAATAATGCAGTTATTTTTACACGAAATAAGGAGCACTGGCCTTTAGCTCGATATAAAAATTAAAAGGTTTGGAATTGGTGGATGTGATAAAATGACTGCACTTACGGATAAATGTAACGATACTTTATTGAAATGGTTATTGGATGGTAAAAATGCGATTTCTGTCAAAAAAGCAGTCTCAAGAGTGGATCGAAGAGATCATGCATTATCATGCAATAAGCACCAGCTTCCTCCTTCGAGGAATGCGATGCAACAAACACTTCAAAACTCTTTGTGGGCAATTCTCTTGGAATCGTAAAAACAAATGAGCATCGCCTTGATTTTTGACTTCTCCAGACATAATTTTTTGGGTGGTGGCTCGTCTGGGGCACTTCGACGCTTAGTTTCACTATTTGTTTACTGATTTGTTCATTGTCATTTATGTCACAATCATCTCTGAAACTTGTAAGCCACTCATGAACTCTGGCACTAGATAGACAATCATCACCATAAACTTTAAAGGGTGGTTAAATTTCAAGGGCCGATGTTGAATGTGAACCACACCTAAACGTCAAGTTTTCAGACTAACTCAATTTGAACCATGGAAAGATACACAATCGAGCAACGCGTTAAAGTTATTCAGACTTATTATGAAATCGGGCGTTCAAATCAAAATGCATATCATCTTCAGTGATGAGGCACACCTCAGTGAATTCGTCAATAAGCAGAATTGCCGCATTTGGGCGAGTGATTGTCGAAAACCCAATGCACCCACAAAGAGTGACTGTTTGGTGCGGTTTATGGGCCGGCGGCATCATTGGGCCGTATTTTTTCCAAAATGAGGCCGGTAAGGCAGTTATACAGTTGGGAATAGTGTTGCGCTATGGTGAGATGATAACGAACTTTTTATGGACCGAATTGGAAGACATGTATGTGGACGATATGTGGTTTCAACAGGACGGTACCACTTGTCACACAGCTAACGAAACAATGGCTCTTTCGCGCGAAAAATTTGATGGCCGAATAATCTCACGTCGCGGCGATGTCAATTGGCCGCCAAGATCATGTGATTTGACACCGTTGGACTTCTTTCTTTGGGGTTATTTGAAAGAAAAGGTATACGTTGATAAGTCGGCAACAATTCAAGAGCTAAAGCATGAGATAATTCGGCACATTAACGGCATAGAACCTCAATTATGCCTCAGCGTCATCGAAAATTTATTATAATAAGGAGAAATGACAATAATTTCCTAAAAAAATTGTACTTTATTTAAAATCAACACCGGCCTTTGAAACTTAACCACCCTATATATAGGAAAGTTAAATGAAAATTTTTGATCATTGGCTTTCGTTTAAGTTCAGTGTAAGTAAGTACTGCTATGAGGATTTTTTTGGTTTTAAATTTTAATTTTTTGTATCAACCATAATTTTTTAGATCACAAAGAGCTCAACCTTGATGGCGCTGACGGATTTCGTTGTTATTGAACAGATTTACAGGTATTTTCCTACATCAACACTTGGCGGTGGGTTGCTAGTGGCAGGATGAGCGTTGAGCAAAATATCGTTGGTTTGTCCGTTGTTGTTGGATATCCGTTTTCTGAATCTTTTTAATGAGAGAATAAAAATTGAATTTCCCAAAAGAACGATGCGGCTATCCATGCACACAAAACAACAAATTCAGGGGGGAAATAGAACATTTATGGACGATCTTTATATTAAATGCAGTCTCGCTGTCACTACAGCTGCATACATTTCAAATACCCTGGTTCTATGGCATACGTAGATATAGATTGGAAGGTCAAAAATATCTGGCCGGTAGGTAAAAGCCATATTTTGCTAATAAATAAGTCAGATGCTGATCCAATTCAGTTTCGAAGTCGTCAGTAAGTATTTTGCAATGTAATCAACCTCTGAACACAAAACAAAAAAAAAAAAATTTTAAAAATTTTTCAATATTAATAAACTTAGAACTGCTGGTATTAATAAAATGTGGTTTTTAATATTAGAAAATAAATATTTATAAAATGTTCTCACAGTATTCCGAGCAAGTGAATTTTAAATTGCACATGAGCACATAAATAACACATATACATATGCACACACATATATACGTAAAATTGTATTTATGCGACCCTTTACTGCCTGCCTCAAGCCATTGAGAATGAACTGTGGCGTTAGCTTTATGCTATTGCGCCGTCGCTTTAGAAATATGTATGTATGTGCATGTATAGGTGCATGTGTGTGGTGCAATTTGAAACGTATGCGCCGCTCGAACGCTAATACGTACAATCGACGTGA
Organism: Anastrepha fraterculus; assembly: GCA_037575425.1. Lineage (NCBI taxonomy): Eukaryota > Metazoa > Arthropoda > Insecta > Diptera > Tephritidae > Anastrepha > Anastrepha fraterculus. The sequence goes on from JAYXIM010047710.1 coordinate 3,736, forward strand.
TACAAATCGCACCAGTTGTGAATTCGACCGCTGGCCAATCTGTCAGCGACTTCATTATTTCCGACGCTGGCCGTGATATCCACGCAGCAGTGGAAGATTTATGAGGTGCTGCCAATAATTTGGCATTTATTAATAGTGTTGGCATAAAATTAGCAAAGAAAAAATGTAAATAAAATAAATATTTTTTATATACTTACACATAGAAATATTGTAAATATCTAAATATGTAAATATGTACTAGATATACATTTTAGGCAGCTTAGCTGTAAGAAAAACATTGCACAAATTGGAAAAGCAGAAAAATTGGAAAAAGGTTGGAGAAAAACAAACCCTTAAGCAAAACTGGATTAAGTACTTTAACGCCCTAATTCCGTCAGTTCAAGTAGTGTTGGCGCCAGTCGGCTACTCAATCAGCAGGCTGCCGTTGGTCAGCTAGCCCACTCGACGGCCAGCAAGACACGACCTGCCTAATAGGATCAGTGTGGTGCGTGTCCATCAATTGCATACTTTTCAATCCCAAGTGCCTACAAATCTACCTGCATCCTTTTGCTGCCTCAGCGTGGCTTTGTGTGCTGGTGAAAATCGATGTAGACCCTGAGATTCGCGAAATACTGTGGAAATGTGCAAAGGTAAAAAGCAGTGCAATGCATTTGCGAAAAAGGGGAAATGATTTCTGCACTGTTTACTTTTGCAAAAAGGTTTAGCTACGCTTCATAATGCATTTGCACTTTTGCAACGGATCAGTGTGCTGCCCCTTTTGGTTGTGTTGCTGTGTTGTTTAAGCTGTTTACTTTAGTCTTTTGTTAAAAGACAATACCTTAGTTCAGCCCTCTTTGACCTTTGGTACTTCACATTTCTTTTTATTTCAAGTTGTATTGATTTGTTTCACTTGTAGTGCCATCAGACACATTTTTCTTTACTTTTATTCCGCACAAAAATTATATGCATTTTTTCTTTCTGGTCTGTTAAAAAGTCCATTTTCATACAATATTTTTTTGGAATTCTGATTTGTGTATCAGACTTATAGGCATAAAAAAAATTAAATATTTTGAAGAGCAAATAAAATATTTTATTCAAAATAATGATTTTTTCTAAATAGCGATTTTTCCCATAGCAAAACGACTGTGAAGATTAAACCAGAAAAACTTCCGTCTTTTGAGTTATATCCATGAAACCTTTTCCTTTAACCATTGAGAATTCCCCCACCATTCTATGCCATAGAGCCTACAGACTTGCGCACTCACGCAGATATTGAAAGACTGTTTCCTTGGATTCGTTTTGAATGCAGCTTCTATATCTATCGTTATACGGCTACCCCATTTTGTTGGCATAGTCTCCCAAAGACCAGTGACCGGTTATTGTTGACGTAATTCTGAATATGTCTGCTCCTCAACTAGTCAGTTCTGGATTTGTTCAAATTAGGCCACGTCATTACGATTCAAGATATTACCTACCACAGCGATCTCTACTCTTCTTAGTACTTTCTCGTGCCTGAGTTGTAGCCGGTGTTGGCTTTGAAGCTGCTTGCGAATCAGGCGTACTATGTGTGGCACTACTCTGAACGCTATCAAGGACTTTTGATTGTAGGCCAAAAGTTTATCTTCGTCCGAGTTGATGGCGTCAACTGATTTGGGTTGGTTTGTTTTGTCTTTGTTTGTTGTTTTTGTGTCATTCATGTTGGGGTCCCACGAGTATGCTTGGAAGGGGTTGGTCACTTGTCGGCAGAGCTGGTATGCGAGATGAAGTCACTTACACTTAATGCAACCGACCTTGCCCGAGCATCGGAGGGGACCTTTAACGGCTAGTTTTTAGTCGCTACTAGCCAATGCAGCTCTTAGCACGAGTACCTCACACCTTAGCTTAAAGTGCTGTACCAATCTTAGTCTGGTACCTCAGAGTTAGCCTGTCCGAATAAATGCTGTCCACTCCGTTGGCATAGCCTTCTAGTACGGCAAGATTTTGATACCAAAAGAGTACTGGTTAGGGATAGGTAGAACTAATTATGCTTCCAATGCTCCGATTTCTAGAACTTTGAGAGAATTTAATACGCTTTCAAATCATATTGGTCCAGATTTATCTTCCCCACAGTACCACTTCAAAATGTTACTAAATGAATTGTTTACCAAGATTCTAAGTAATCTCTAAAATTATTTCTCCGTAAACTATAGGAAATTTTACATTTACGTCTTTAAAGTGAAATAAGTAGATTATAAGTAATCAGCTTTTCATAGTCTTTACCAAATACTGCATTTCCAGATTATTAATAATTGAATAAATAAATAAATAACCCATTTTCTCACAAAGGGTCCACTGTTCGCCTTTTGGTGATTTCGCACAGGAGTGTGCAATGAATTGCTATGTTTTCACATTTATTATATTTTTCGTTTATAACGTTACTACTCATTCTACTTGCCATTAGGTTGTGGACCATGAGCCATTCACGTTGTATTTTCTAACATCTTGCAAGCAGTTTACTAATTTTCGGTGCTCATTTTTTTCGCAATCATTTTGTCCCTCTTATTTGCCGTTTGATTGCTCGCGGTCATTTTGATGCCTTTATTATAAGTATGTATGTATGTATAAGTTTAATTGTTTGCGTTTGAAGTTTGCGTGTGCGAGCTCTTGATTTTGTTTCTTAGTGAGAGCTAATTTCCAACTACCACCTTTGGGCACCAGTGTTATTGCTTCCATTTCATCAAAGCGGCAGACAATGTGTCGCATTTGTTTTATAGTCCGCCGTTCAATTCGTTTGTAGAAATTAATTAAATAGATTATATTTTTCTTTTTTACTGGTGTATGTATACTATGCTAATCTGTCTCTGCAACAATTTCTATCCTTCATATTTTAGGCAATACAACTGAATTCGACTCTCTTTATAGCAGAACCGTTTGAGAGTCATTCTATACATGTATGGTATGCATAAGTAAAATATAATATCATACATATATGTATTATTGAGGTGAGATATGGAGAAGAGATACATGAAATGAAACTGTAAAAAATTGAGTATTTTACTACGCAGCAACAAATTTAACCTAAATATTTTAGCCAGTACTCTGGGCTCGACTCTCTTGATAGTAGAACCGTTCCAGTGGTGATTTTATGTATGTGTGCATAAGTAAAATATTATATTATTGACGTGATGTATTGAGATGTTAGAAATGATACTGTAAAAAATCGAGAATTTTACCATGCGTTTGCTTACCACTTCATTGTGAGTGGTATATGTAGAGAGTTCTTTAGGTTCAAGAGAGAGACTCAAAAGCTTTAAAAGGATATAAAATGCCACTAGAACTGCAAACCCGCCTACCTTAAACACGAAAAATGCCAAGCGAATTTGTTCCCAACTACTTATGTACTTATGTACATTTGTATACCCACTCACGTTTCATATCATCTCTTGCAATATTCCATATCAAGCCAATGCGTAAATAAAAATAATGTTATGTAATTATGTATTACAAAAGAAGTTGCTTTCAATCTGGTGGGAAACTTTCGCTAACAATGCGATGGTTGCGGCTCAAGTGGCGAAAATTGACTACTCAGATCATGTGGATAATTGTACAATTAAAAAAATAGGTTGAGAAATAAAAATTTTCTAAGAGGTATTTATAGAAAAATCGGTAAAAACAATCGTAAAATAGAAGAAGAAACAGTTAGGCCAAAAACACTCAACCAATTTGGCTATTCGCATGGCGCATAACGGTTAACCACTAAATCGTAGCAACAGCTACAAATACTTATACATATTTGTTTCGAAAAATAAAAATTTTTTTACGATGTCATTTACGATTTTCATTAATGGATGCCACAACGTTTTTATAGTTCAGTTTTTGCACGAATTTTGACTACAGAACTCATTGAAGATTTTTTCGAAATTCTGAATATAAAGCCGCAGGCGAAGAGGGCATACAGCCAGAACTATTGATCGTCGCCCCGGAAATCTCAGCGGAAATTCTGCATCCCTGCATCACCGTCGTCTCAGACAATGAGAAACTGTCTCCGTCCTAGATAAAAGGCATCAACGTGAAGTTGCCCAAGAAAGGCGATTTGTGCGACTGCGGCAACTGGCGAGGAATAACCCTGCCCAACGCCATCTACAAAACTCTAGCCACGATCGTATAAATCAAACTCCAATGTATCGCACGTTCTTTAAGAGAGGAGCAAGCTGGATTTCGCCCTCACCCAAACTGTGTTGACCAAGCCACCACTTTTCGCATCATAGTAGAACAATTCCGTTGAGTGGCACTCTCCGATTTACTTGCAGTTCTTCGACTTTAAGAAGGCATTCGACACAATCAAACGAGACTCATGGCTTGCATTGAGTAGAAAGGGAGTCCCGCTAAAATAATCCATCTCATCAGAGCCCTTTATGAGAAATCCGACTTGGCATTGCTTCACTGCTTGTCCCCTATTGCTCCTTCTCTACGCCATCGTCCTAGACGACATCAAGAACCAATTGACACTGCACAAAAGATGAACCTGGAAATCGATGACACCTGCCTTGCCTCTCACAAACTCATTGAAATGCAAACGAGGGCGAACAGACTAGTCTCATTGGCATGCACTGGCGGACTGCCGAACAGGAGGTCAACAACGTCAAGACGAAGACTATGAGTGTCAACCACAATAAAGCCCGACCTATGATGGTTGACGGGTGCCTTGAGGAATTTTTCGAAAGCTTCAGCTGCTTAGGCTGCACTATCACGGCAGATGGAAGAGCAAATGAAGATATCAACTGCAGGCTAACCAAAGCTAAGGTGGCATTCGGGAGAATGCATACAGGTTGGGCGAGTTCGCAAATGTCTCCAACGCCACCACACAGAGGCTACAATCTTTCGTCAACAAATGCCTCCGCATCATCTGCAGAATATTCTGGCCGAATACCATCAGGAACGACGCGCTATGAAGTTCAATGAATGAGGAACCTATCCTATGGCAACTCGAACGCTTAAGTGTCTAGCCGAGCTCCTCCTCCTATTTGTGGCGTCCGTCTTGATGTGGTTTTCAAATTAATTTTATTTAATTCCATGCAATCTTCAAAGCAGTTTAGGTTTAGGCTACCTATCACTGATTGGGATTACGATAAGCCCGGTAGATTGCCCCAGTATGATCTTCTTTGCGTTTCCTCTACTTTCTAAATAAGAGAGCAGAAGTCACCCCTTCCTAGGCCACAAAATGGCTCTGAGCCTATATGTGAGGAAGCCACCCTTTTCTAGGCTAGTCTATCTGGCATTTCATTTTTAGTAATTCCTAATAACCCATGGGTTCCGTACCTTATTGTTCTGGCCCAAGATATTTAGCTTATCAAAACATTCCAGCACAAGTTTTGTTGTAACCTGGAACGAGTTGAGAACCTTAATTGCTGTCTGGCTAAGAGTAAGGATAGCTAAGATTTTGTTGTTATAGTTGTGCTCAAGGTTAAAATAAGCGCATCCTTTTATAGCGAAGACTTCCGTTGGTAAAATACTTGTATTCTTGAGCGTCCGAGTAGCTTTTCCCCGGCCCGCAAACACCCACCCCTGCACCTTCCTCGATGAGAATTTCGTCCGTGTACCAAGCTGTCATGTTCTGATTTATCTCGTAGGTTTTAGATAATACAACCCAAGTCTTTTTATAGCCGAGTTCAATCTTTAAGCGTTTAAGCATCGGCAGCTCATGTCCCATGGTATTGAGATCTCAGTGGTTAGTTCAGTAAGAATATCAAACTTTCTGCGATTTTGATGAGCACCTGCGCCAATGGCAGCTTTGGTTGTTGTCAAGATAGGTAGAATATGAAGAGGAGTGAGTTCTAGAAGGATCTCAGTTAATATCGTGGGACATGTGCGAATGGCTTGAAAAATTTAAAGGCTTCAATATTTTTCTTCGCCTTGTTTTTTTAGTCAAATCTTTCATTCATTTTATATCAGGTGAACTAAAATATAAACGAATTCGTAACTAATTAATGGTCGCAAATTTTAAATAAAAAATACTGCACAAAAAAATGTGCTAATTTTTATATTGTACAAACGGGATATGCATACCTGACCTGTACTTGAAACAGGAGTTTTTAGTTGATGTTCCACGATTTTTTTTTTTTTTTTTTTTTTTTTTTACTTTCTCATAATGGGCCTACAGCAGGCCTAGGTGTGTCAACCGACAACCACTATACCTACTTTCGTCACTGAGACATCAGCATTTGCAGGATCATTAATTCCTCTTAGCTTTTCGTGACGCGTAGGAAACGGCATTCAATTTCAACAATTTAAGTGAAGCTCACGAAGCTAAGACGCTTAAAGGGCTAGGGGTAGTCAGAATTCAGTCAGTGAATGTGATAAATATTTTTCGAGTTATTCAATAATTAACAAAGGGTGCTCGGGCACTCCGGAGCGTTCGCAAAGCTTTAAATGCGTTTTTCTTAAAACCATGTTTTTTGGACTGGTAATCACTTTAACTTAAAAACAGCTTGGTAGATTTCAAAAAGTTTATACTGCTTTTGAAAATCATAAAAAACTCGTACCTAATCGAAGGATTTTTTTCAAAAATTACGATTTTTTTAAACAATTAATTGCCGGGTTTTTTCTCGAAAATCTGAAAAATATTTCCTGCGGCCGCCATATTGTTAATTTTGAAAAAAAGCTTCGATCAGGCACAAGAATATCTATTAATAAAACTAATATCTCTTGTCCGATTGATTTTAGATGATTCTCTAAGGACTTGTGATGATCACCGCAAGGGACTTCTGGAGATATGGGCTCCACACAAACAGCGACAACTTTTATATATATATATAATTGGCGCGTACACCCTTTTTGGGTGTTTGGTCGAGCTCCTCCTCGTGGAGTACATGTTGATGTTACTCCACAAATGGAGGGACCCTTCAAGCCGACTCCGAACGGCAGATATTTTTATCAGGAGCTTTTTCATGGCAGAAATACACTCGGAGGTTTGCCATTGCCTGCCGAGGGGCGGCCGCTATTAGAAAAATGTTTTTCTTAATTTTGGTGTTTCACCGAGATTCGAACCAACGTTCTCTCTGTGAATTCCGAATAGTAATCACGCACCAACCCATTCGGCGGCCGACAACTTTTACAATTATTAATTTTTTGTTTGAAATTTTGCTAAAGTCAAGTCGAGACGTCTTTAATGCATTATTTTTATTTTTGTAAAATAAAGCAATTGACTAGCAAAAAACAATTATTGAAAATCATCATCTGACTACACCTAACCCCTTAAACGTGAGCAGTACGACATTACTGGGTACGATGTTAGGGTATTAGTTCCTGAAGGATTTTGTTTAAAATATCTCGCCTAACTTTCATATGATTTCATTAATATGATATCGAACTAGCTAATTAAAATATTACATGGTTTTTGTAAGCTTGGAAAAATTTGTTCAGTGGCAAATAAGAATTCAATAAAAGGCTTTTTGATTCATTTAGCGCAGTCATAATTTTATAGTTGCACACTGAATGAGTAAAAATGAACAGCCCATATTCTTAAACCATTCATATGGCTCCATGAAGGGGGTAAAATGAAACTTTTCCACAATTCCACATTTACAAGTCACTTGGTGCGTTTCATAAAATAATTTCTTCCTGAGAATCGATGCGATAATTATGAAGAAACACAGAAATTCCAAATTCTGACTAAGCATTCATTATACTCATATACTCGTTTATACCTATGTATTTTCGTGCATTTGTATGTAAGCATATTTATATATACATATTTGTGAGAGTATTAGAAATCAATTCACATAAAAGTTAATAAGTTTCTATTAAAAAGTACTAATTATTTTGTGAGGCAAATTCATATGAATCTCTACAATTGGATGGCCAATGGTGTGTAGACATGTCATTTCCATTGGTATAAGCCAAGGGGTCAAAAAATCGCTCTATTAGGCCTTTAAGAGATGAATCTCAAGTTCGTACCCAATTCTCACATGGTGTGGGCAGGGCCGTAGAGAGCATATCCGGGCCCGGGGGAAAATCCGGGCCCCGGGGGAAAATCCGGGCCCCGGGGGAAAATTGCAAATGCGGGCCCTTTCCAATGATGTCTAATTCATATAAATACGTATAATCTCGAGTCCGGACCCCTCTGAAAACTCCGGGCCCGGGGGAAAAAGTACCCGATGAAGATCCGGCTTGACTCTCGGCTTTGGCGTATCCCCTGGAGCCACCTAGTCTTTTTATTGCTT
>JAYXIM010047711.1:0-11878 GCA_037575425.1 Anastrepha fraterculus
GGTCTGGTGATGTTTTAGCGGTAATAGGCTCGGTAAGTAGGCATATACAGGAGTCTGGGCATGCTCGGACTCGAACATGGGCAAATGGATGTATTTATGTAGGATAATGCTCTTAATATACTACGAAAACGACAAAAACTTGGCTTGTAGATAATTGAATTAGGCTGCCACAACCCCATCTTCAGATTTCAATCTCATTGAGCACCTGGGGGAAACGGAAAGATAAGCGCAAAAGACCACTCACGATTCACCCATAAATATAAATTCAAAAACACGTTGAAAAACTTTGTTATTAGTACCCATTAATGGATCGATGCAGTAAAAATCGTGTGGAGGCCATAAAAAATATTAACCTGCAAGTAACTCGGCCGGTCTCAAAGAATAGTTATTTAAAGTTATTTGTTGTGGATAGTATGATTTTCGTTGGTGGATCGATCAGACTTTGAAAAATGTTCATATTATTTATATACGTAAAGACTAAATGGCATTGGCGTCTTAAATACCTTTTCAAATCCTTTTTATTTAACAAAAACCTTATATCTCCACATAACTAAAATTCTAGAGCAAGCTGGGAGAGAAAGGTGCCAAAAGATAACAACCGCGATTCTACTGAGAGCCCTAATTATGGCCGATAGATATTGACTTTGTTTTCTTATGTAAAGTCAAAAGCGAAAACCCCCAGACTGCACGATCAGTAGTCATAAAGCAGATAATTCGGTTTTTGTTTCGTTATTTACTAAGAAAGCATATCCTCTATACTAACCACTGGTATTGATTTAATTAGTGAACTCCGCAGTTTTCTATACGACGTTTATGCGCTTGGAAATGATAATCTACTTCTTTTCACATTCAAAAATTATGGAAATCCATCTAATGCATGTTGAGACCGATGTTTGTACAAACCCATGCCATGTCAGTCAGTTCACCTTTGCATGCTTTGCGATAATACCTCAATATGTAATGCAATATGAAACAATCTGCGAAATACTCAATAGTTGTTGATAGAATCTATTCAAACATTATAAGTGCATTACCTCTTAGGGAATACGTGGCGATCGGCGCGTGTGTGACACATCAGCAATAAGTTCTAGGTTCTCCAGAATATCTAAACTCGGTAGTGTTCAGCATTCTGCCAATTGAAAAGTGTTTTTAAAAAATCATCTCCCATTCGTAGAACCGCCCCATTGTAGGAAAATGTCAAGGAAACCTTAATGAATGAATGAGGTTTGCACTTCGACCTAATGGTCTTTTGTGCCCCAAAGGAAACCTTAAAGTTTCCTCAGCTAGACTATTGCAGTTTGGTTAAAGTCATATATCTCCGTAAGTATTTATCAGATTTTCTTGGAATTTTAACACAACATTTCGGAATTATTTTACTTAAAAAAAACATAAAAAACGAAAAATCGGTTCTTCAAAAATAAATCAGTAGCATTTGCTTAAAATGTATACCCGAATAATGATCTATACAATTAGCTGATTGGCGACACATACTATAACACTTGGAGACACTTACTGATTTCAATAGCCGAATGATGACGCTCCAACATGAAGATAGTTATTATATTGTCTAATTCAATTTAATACTCAGCCCTATCATAGAATGGCCACTACGAATACGAAAAAATTGTAACCGTGGGTTCCATGTGCAGACAAAAAAAGTGCTGCCAAACTCAAATGCCAAATTTTGATATTTCGACAACAGCTCACTTCAATGTAAACGAGACAATTTAGCAAATAATCTTTAAGTGTTTTGTCAAGTTAGCTGAATTTTCAAATTAAAATGTATTCGTTGACATTTGCGGCTGTGTTAATGGAGAAGGGAAGTGAGAGAGGCAAACGGAGTCTCAGAATTGAGCGAAAAATATTAAAAGATGCAAGCAACCCTCTTGATATGGAACCAATGTAAGTGCTTTGCTTTTTATTAAAGAAAAAGTTTCCTTAAATACAGGTTTAACAAAAATTATCGGTTAAATAAAGCTGCATTTATATACGTTTTGAGTTTTATTGAAGACAGCGCGAGCTCAGCAAGGTCGTCGTGCTTAACTCCAGTTCTCCGACTATCCTCTGTTTTACGGTTTCTTGCGGAGGGAGGCCTTCAGCACAGAGCTGGCAAAGATTTCGACATGCCAATGGGGTAGTTGACATTTAGCTATGCGCTAAAAGACGTATTGGCGTCACTACAAACACTATTATGTCCTCAGTGGGTAAATCTCGACATGAGTGCCAATGAAAAATGGCAAAACAAGATGCAATTATATCAAAAATATAGATTTCCTGGCATAATTTTGTGTGTGGATGGGACGCACATAAAAATTATTTCCCCCACTAAAGAAAAATTCCTCTACTACAACTCGAAGGAAGTATCAATGCAATGGTTGATTTCTCCTTTATTAGCTCTAACAAAGAGACATACAGCTGCCGTACATAAGTTAAAAAATGTCTTTTTATTTATAGTTTAGTTAATACAGGATTAATACAGATTGGTTCGTTAGTCACACATCGTCGTAGAAAAATTGCACAAAACTCTAAGATTTGACGTTATGAGTGCATTCAGTGAATCCTACTCTACGAATTTCGAATGTACTTTCGGAGCTATTCGAATTGAATGATTACAATTTCTTAGTTTCTACGAGAAACAGTCTACAATGAATTGCCTGAAAGGGCTGACTATCTTGCAAGGGTTTTGGACAACATAGAGGATCCCCTTTGAGTAAAAATCAATCTATGTGATTTCGGACGCGATCAACAAAACGCGCCAGTCGTTCCCCTCGCGTGCTAACCGACGTCAGTTACAAAAACCAAGCGAAGCCAAGTTCTTCTTCACTTGACACATCCAATGCAGTGCAGATCTACTGGTTCCTGTGGCTCCACTTTCGGACATCGTATCCAATACTTTCGGAGCCGGCGCGTTTGTATTCATTCGGAGGGCATGACTTAGCCTGCGGAGCCTATGGATCTTTAGACGGGCATGATGAGGGACTTATAAGGAGCGCGTTTTGTTCGTCGAGAGAGGATTTTAATACTCGATTGCCTACTGAGTCCAAGGTAGCACTTGTTGGAAAGAGAGATTTTCTGTTTGATTTCAAGGCTAATTGACGCTGGTTCCCAAGTTCACGATGCCCTCTAGTTTTCTAATTTTATAACTGCCAACAGTGCGGGGTTGGTTAGGCGCGAATGCGCTAACAGAAGATACTTCGTTGTTTTTCAGATTAGAAATGGCAAAACTAACAGTGTCGTTGTTAAGGCCGATGATGGCGAAATAATCGGTATATGCCAGTAATTGCACGCTCTTGTAAAATACTGCCAACTCGGTTCAGTTCTGTAACTCGTATTATCTTCTCTAGCATCTCTGGCGTCGCACGATAGGCAGACGCCTTGTTTGAAACCTCACTTGGTATCAAACGGCTCGGGGAGGTTCTTCCCAATCTTGTCGGAGCTGGTGGTATTGCTTTACATAGCCTCATTGATTTTGCAAAGTTACCAAAATCAGATATAGCGGCATATAGGCAACCCACTTTCGTGTTATAGAAGGAAGCTTGGAAATCAGAAATCAGAATGGACAAAGAGGTGATGTGATGTATGTATGTCAAGTCTATTCCCGCAGGTCTTTTCCAAGATTTGACATGCTGTGAATATTTTGTCAGTGCTTTATTTACCAAGTCTAAAACCACACCAGTAAGGGGAAATCAGTGATGTTGGGATTTAGCCTTTCGCACAGTTCGCTCGATAGAACCATGTATGCGATATTACTCGTGTTACTGGTCTCTCGATGACAGTGTTAACAATCTAACAAAAATTGATGAACACGCTTATTTTAAATTTCACATATCCCTTTTTTACTTTTTACTTTTACTTTTAAATCATATATCCCGCCCACAGATCTTTTTTAAAATATTCGAATTTAACACTGGTTAGCAACCATCCAGAAAAGGACGTAGAGCCTCCTAACTCTAATCTGTCGATTTATTACTAGTTCCGAACAGTTGGTAAATTGATTGAACGAGGAACAATTGCTATCGACGTATAGAATGTTTATTATATGCATATGTATTATTTACGTACATATATATACATACACTCGTATATATATTATATATGACTACATACATTTTCTCTAAAGTATAAAATATAAAAATAAACTTCTTTTACAAATGTGCGTTCATATCACATGCATAAATACAAATCTGTTGTATTCCCTTGAGAGAATTATATCATAAATCCCATGCACTTAACTGACTTAACTGTGGGACAAACGATTTCAGCCGTGACTCGCTGTGAGTAAATAGGGGAGAAGTTCCCCTTTGCCAACACAACTTCAACTTAAGTAAAATGCCGCTGGATTACACCTAGTATGAAAATAATGAGAGCCATTTATTTGTGCTCATTCCATTGAATAAGAACTTTTAGAAGAAGAGACTAAGAAAAATTGCCTAAAAATTAAGTGCCTTTAAGTGAAGCATCAGACAGTTAATTTGAACAAAAAAATAATAATGGGAGAGTGTGGGTAGCAAGCTGAGTAAAACAAAAAAAAAATGTTTGGAAGAACTGTTCCATCTGGTATAATTCAACTGCTTTTTATGAACATTATCTCTAATTTTTCTCTTTTCAATCTTGAATAAATAATAAAATAATATGCTGAAAATGAAATATAGGGTGATCAGTTTAGAGGTGTCGGATTTTAAATTAAAATAAAACAATGAAAACTCAAATTGACTGGGCGATCGGTATTACTTTTGTGTAGAACCATTCATGCCATTTATTTTTCAATGGTAATCCCTTTCAAATGTTGGCCGCAACTGCACAGTAATTTGGCCATCCGTATACACCAACTATAAATGACTCGCTGGAGGGCCTCGGTAGGCATCTGTGAATAACTTTAGTAATATTGGTTTCTAATGCCTCAATCGAAGGTGGTTTATCCACAAAGAGTTTAGTATTGGCATACCCCACAAATAAAAGTCCAAAGGTGTGATATCCCACGACTTTGACAGCCAATCCACTGGTCCGAGACCAGAAATAAATCACTCACCGGTACGACGACGCAGTAAATCCATTGCTCCACGGGATGTATGGCAAGTAGCGCAGTCTCTTTGCAACCAAATGTTATGAAGATCACGAGCTTGCATTTCCGGCCTTAAAAAAGTCGTTTACCATAACGCGATAGCATTCGCCATTCACTGTTACATTGGCGCCAACCTCGACTTTAAAGAAATATAGGCCGATGATTCATCCAGTCCATAAGCCGCACCAAACAGTTATTTTCAAAGGATGTAATTTTTTTTTATTTATTATTATTTTTTTTTTTTGGCTGTGAGGTTGGGTTAAAAATGCCTTCGCACCATATAGTAACCGTCGCTACTACGTGTGTGGTGATTCCAATAAAAATATCCCTCCTCTTCTCTTGGAGTTTTCCCTCCACCCCGGGACTGCTTCCGCATTGCTTCGAGGTAGAGGGCCAAGACGGCGTCCTAAGAAGGACACTTACTTACTCACCCTGCGTCCAGGGTCGCCTGCTTTGAGAAACCTATGCTCAATGCTCTTCAGCATAACTTTCCATTTCGCGCTTCTTTTTTCGGATAATATCCTCTACAAAATTTGTGACGGCATTCCATTTTTCTTCGTCTATCATCATTTTGTCGATAATTTCTTCAGGTGTAAATACACCAATAGCTCGTTGCAGACCTGTTCTCTCTACGTTCCACCTCTCGCATTTAAAGAAGGTGTGCTCCGCATCATCATACTCAGTATCTCCATATATGCAGTTTGGTTGGCTCACTTTACCCATTCGCCACAAATACTTGCGAAAGGCGTCATGTCCGGACAAAAACTGTGTGAGGTAATAGTTAACCTCACCGTGCTTTCTTTCTACCCACTTTTTTAGATCGGGTATTAGTCTCGCTGTCCATCTACCATACCGTTCAGAGTTCCATCTTGCCTGCCAAAGTGTGAGTGTTTGGACTCTAATATCGGAGAAACGTAGTACTGGGATTCCTGTGTTTTTTGCCTCCCATCTCCGTTTGCGCTCTTGTGCTAGAATATCTATAGGGATGGTTCCGCTGATAACTAACACCGCTGCTTCTGATACTGTTCTACATGACGAAGCCACTCTGAGAGCGCAGGTGCGTTGCACAGATTGCAAAGTTTTCCGCCGGCGTTGCACCCTTAGCGAATCTGCGAAAGGATGTAATGACTGTTCATGAATGTCTTTGGGTTGCTCTTCAGCCCAAATATGGCAGTTTTGCTTATTAACGCAGCCATTAAACCAAAAATTGACTTCACCCCTGAACACCATAAGTTGGCCTGAGCGCGCGATGAACAATTTTCACAGAGCGTCGATTTTTGTAATGCAATTGTAAGATTTGTAAACAATGTTGAGACGTAAGTCTTGCCATGATGAAATGCCAATGAATGCTGAAAAAAATTATGTATTTTGTTTGACAGTAAACACGCGTGATCTGTCAAAAATACCCAATTTTAAAAAGTACATCGAATCTGATCACCCTTTGGTTTGATACTGAAAAGACGCAGGGGCGATCGCAGCTAGGGGGGAACGCTGCATTGTCTGTGAATCTCTAAGTTACTTTAACCTAAGTTTACTTCTTGTCAGATATTAGATGAGCACTCTACTAACATTCGTGTCTCGGAAGAGCTGTCTATTTGAAATCTATTCCTTCTCTATTTTATACATCCAATAATGTATATTTGTACATAGAAGATTGTAATTAGAAAACGACCGAACTCCGGCTTCGGCTTCGGTCATGTTCGACCACAAAAGTTCAGTTCGGTAAGTATGCATATAGAGTTTGATTTTTGTTCATTGGGAGAGGATTTGACTTCTTGATTTTCTACCCTTTTCAAAGTGGGAATCGCTGGCAGGAGAGGTTCCGGATATCGCAGTTGACTTAATGGTGTTCAGGGGCGAATGCGGATAGGGCTTCGGGAGGTCATACAGATAGGATTTTCGCGCAATACAAGGTGAAGTCCAAAATAAACAAGACTGGCGACATAAAAATGTTTTTGATGGCAACATTTTTTAATGATCTAGTGCGTTGGAAGTTACATCCCTAGCTGGCTTCCAGTGAAAGCTTGGTTCCATTCGGTTCAGCGAAGTTATGAGTTTCAAACCAAGAGCTAATACTAAATTTTATTTTAAAATTGGTAAAACGTTTACCGAAACATTTGAATTGATAAAAAAAGGTTTATGGCGATGATTGTCTATCTCGTGCCAGAGTTCATGGGTGATTTACACAGTTCAGTGATGGCTCAAAATCAGAAATCACCGAAAACTCAATCGAAATTGTTCGTAAATTTATCGCGTTTTAACTGATCACTTGGGCTTAGGAAAGGTCTGTGCTCGTTTCATTCCGCACAAGCTGACTGAAGACCAAAAATTGCTCAGAATTCAACATTCGAAAAACCTCATTAAAGAGGCGAGAAAAGACGAGAACTTCCTTTACAACATTGTAACTGGTTATGAAACGTGGTGTTTTCAACATGAACCTGAAACTAAGCGACAAAGTGCCAAATATAAGGCCCCAAATAAGCCACCTCAAATCGCGTTTGGAGAAGTCAAAAATCAAGTCAATGGTCATTTGTTTTTACGATTCCAAGTGAATTGTCCACAAGGAGTTCGTGCCAACTGGCCAAACCGTCTATACAATTTTCTATCTTGTCGCTTTGAAGCCTGTGTTGCATCGCATTCATCGAATTCGTCCTGAATACCGCGAAGGAGGAAGCTGGCGCGTATTGCATGATAATGCAATCGATCCAATAGAAATTGCATTTTAACCATCAATCACTCACCGTATGCGCCTTATATGGCTCCCTGTGACTTCTACCTATTCGGAAAATTGCATTTGGCCATGAAAGGAAAACGTTTACCGACCGTTGAGGCCATCCAAAAGGCTTGTACCGACCTTCTGAAGGACATTCCGGTCAATGACCTGAAACACTCTTTTAAAAAGCTTTTAGATTGCGAAAAACAGTGTATCGAGGTCAGAGGGGACTATTTTCAATAAATAAACTTGAAGTTATCAGAACAAAGCTTCTGTCGTTTCTATATTAGCTCAGGCTTGTTTATTTTGGGCTTCACCTTGTATATTGAAATTTACTATTACTCACCAAGAAGAAATAAAAAAATATTGCCTTCTAATGAGATATACAATTATTTAGAATTGGCGTTTACACCCTTCTTGGTTATTTCGCTGAGCTTCTCTTTCTATTTTAGGTGTGTGTCTTGATGTTTTCTACAAATGGAGGGACCTACACTTTGATGCTACCTGAGAAACGTTTTCATGACATAAATGCACTCGGAGGTTTGCCATTACCATGCCGAGGAGCTACCGCTATCAGGAACAACTTTTTCTATCAATTGGTGTTTCGTGCCCTTTCTAATGAGTGTTAATATATAGTAGTGAGTGATTCAATCGCGCTGTTAGTTCTGCCTTCTCCAAACTGCATAAAGAAACAAAGTGAATGGTCTGGTGTTGAAGTAGGACAAAAGGAAGTACCTCCTGTCATCAAACAAACAGTCGGCGATAGTTTCGAGGTTGTAAGAGACTTTGTTAATCTAGGAACCAAAATTAACACCGATAACAATGTCAGCCTTGAAATCCAACGTAGAATCTATCTTGCCAACAAGTGCTACTTTGGACTAAGTGGGCAATTAAGTAATAAAGTTCTTTCTCGACGAACAAAACTAACACTCCATAAGGCTCTCCTCATGTCCGTCATAACGTAAGGGGCAGAAGCTTGGACGATGACAACATCCGATGAGGCGTCCCTTGGAGTTTTTGAGAGAAAGATACTGCGGAAGATTTTTGAACAGCTGAGATTTAATTTTACGACAGCATGAGCATAGCGCAGCGAATAAAGATCCAGCGACTTCGCTGGCGGAGTCATGTCGTCCGAATGGATACAAATACTCCGATTAAGTAATCGCTGCGGTACCAGCTGATGGTAGTAGAGGAAGAGTAAGGTCTCCTCTTTGTTGGTAAGATCAAGTGGAGCAGGACTTGGCTTGCCCAACTAGCGGCGTATAGCACGAGAAAGAAACGACTGGCGCGCTTTGTTAAACTCGGCCAAAACCGCGTAAGCGATTATCACGCCAATCAAGAAAAAGAACATTCAAGGGTGTTGCAGATATTTGACAGCTATTATTTGTTGTTGTTAAATTATTTTCTACATATTTTTCAAACAACGGGTATAGGCTTTGACAAATTTAGTCATCGATTTAACAACATTGGAATTTTGTCTATGCCAATTATCCCGAGACGATTCCAGAGTTGAAGAAGGCAATCATACGAGTTATAAATGACATAGAGACCGAACTACCATACGCCAAAAAGTCATGGAAAATTTTTATGTGCGCAACCTGTGTTGCCAGAGTAATTGTGTTGGCCATTTAACGGATATTGTACATAACTAAATGCCATAGTCTAAAAAACATGGAATAAAAAATAATAATTTCGTCAAGCTGTGTTGCGTTTTATTATATTTCTTATCTTATTGAATTACCCTGTCGACAACAATGCACAAAAGGGGAGCAGGTGGTATTTTCTATATACTCATACTCATCACGACAAAAGTAAACATCCTTTACTGTTCCCCTGAATTGTGGGGCCAAAGGTTTTATATATGAGAGCAGTAGAATATTACTCGCACTTGAGATGCGGGGAGTAGAGATCCGACAGTAGGTCCCAACTTCAATCACAATTGCTGCATGCATGCATGCATATTTTTATTTAAAATAATTTAATATTTATTAAGTCGATTGATTCTTGACTGCCGAGAGGTAATGCATTTTTTGTGATCTAAAACTGCCAGGTTCTTCATTTGCCTTCATCAGGGATACTGAAGGTGTTTTGGTTAGAGAAGACCAGACAATTTATTCCTTTTGCTACATGACGCCTCTCAGAGTTAGATTTCGAAATTTATGTTATATTGTAATAAAACAGTTTGCTCCAGCATATTTTCAGCATTTGCCTCAATTTAAAATACAAGGCCTGTTTCTTAAGTTATAATCCAATATATAAATTTCTGCGAGCTTAGACCTTAACACTCACCTCACATCAGCAAATATGTAGTTTTTGGAAGGAACTAAATGTTTATGTTGATATATAGTGCTTATGTATGTATGTATATTTGCAAAAATATTTACGAGATACCATCTTCGGATCCCAATAATTTAAGGCACGCAGTACAAGTAAACCTGTGATTGCCACAAAGAGTATAATATTAAAGCTTCGTGATGGAATGGTGAAACGAATAAGTTAATCGAAACGAATAATATTAAAAACATGCGCGCAGAAGACGAAATAATAAGTACCCCAACGCGAATAGCACTAACAAGGAGGGAATTGAAACCTGACCTGTCGGTACGCGTTTGTGGAAATAATGAACGCGAAAGAAGCCCCGCGTACGTTTGGGCATCATTAGTTGAATTCGGGACAAGAGCCATTCACAGACACTCAAACATTCACTAATTCTCCGCATATATATTTCTACACGGTATCGCGCTGAGTTGGTACATTTTAGTACACGGACCTGCGATCGCATCTCATCGCATCAACCGGAAGTTATCTCAGTCAGCACAAAAAAGCAGCACTGTCGTTACCAGTATGGCTATATTGCGAAGTAAGTTTTTATGTACATTTGTAAGTGGATGCGTGATGATGAAAACTGAAGCTGTGGCTGAGGCTGAGACTGACGCTGACGCTGAATCAGAAGTAGAATGTACATAGTGAGCGGTGAGCGAACAGCGAGCCACTCTATGCGGTGGCGCGATTGTGAAATCATGCGCGCATGAATCCTGTTTCTCGTTTTCTTGTCGCTGTTAGCAACTTGGGTCTGACTCGCATCGAGACTGAATAAATAAACAGCAGTGGCTGGTTGGCAGACTGACTCGTTTGCTGCCTCACTACAGTGCAAATGCGGAATATATGTATGTCGGTGTGTATGTTTGTATGTATGCATTTGGTAGGTGGGGAAGCGATGAAGGGGAGATCTGATGCTAATGAGCACTTACGTGTATTGAAAAACGTGGATATTGTAGATAAGTGGTAGCCAGTTGTGCTGCGACGAAAGCCATCCATTGCGGCGGAGAGGTGAGGTGCAGCGTTGGTGTTAAATGGCATGGAGTAATGGTTTGTAATTAGAATTGTGTGACAGTAAATTGCGAAATTGCGGACTTTCGCCGTTTTGAATACAATATAAATTGCTCGATTTGATGTTGCAGATAAATGGAAACGGATATTAGAGTGGTCGGTATTTTACGTGCTATTAGCGGTGAAACTTTGTATTTATGACAGACTATGTATGTGTGCATGTGTTATTCCAATTACCAGTTAGTTGTATGTAAGAAGTTGTATGAACTAGATTAAAGCTTATAAAAACCAATCCCAGCAGCTAATAATGAAAACTTAACATCAGCATAGAAATCTAACAGAGCAGCGGCTCTTGTTAACAATGTTAACGGGCAGTCGGACATAGAAGGAAAGTGCTTTTTGAAATTTTTTTGGCTCTCACACGTTTTTACTTTCTCGTGTGAGTACCCCAAAAGTAGGTTTAACTTTTTTTTAACTTTTTACCAATCAAATTTTAGCCACATATACAAAATTAAGAAACAGTTTTTTCTAATAGCAGTCGCTCCTCGGCAGACAATGGCAAACCCTCGAGTGTATTTTTGCCTTGAAAAAGCTCCTCATCTGCCGTTCGGAGTCGGTTTGAAACTGTAGGTCCCTACATTTGTGGAACAGCAACAAGACGCACACCACAAATAGGAGGAGGAGCTCGGCCAAACCCCCAAAAAGAGTATATGCGCCAATTATACATATATACATATGTATATATACATACATATATATACCTGAATTCGTTG
>JAYXIM010047712.1:0-11833 GCA_037575425.1 Anastrepha fraterculus
GCTCTAGTATATATATATATAATTGGCGCGAACTCCTCCTATTTGTGGTGTGCGTCTTGATGTTGTTCCACAAATGGAGGGACCTACAGTTTCAAGCCGACTCCGAACGGCAGATATTTTTTTATGAGGAGCTTTTTCATGGCATAAATACACTCGGAGGCTTGCCATTACCTGCCGAGGGGCGACCGCTTTTAGAAAAAACTTTTTCTTAATTTTTGATCTTTCACCGAGATTCGAACCAACGTTCTCTCTGAACTCCAAATGGTAGTCAGGCACCAACTCATTCGGCTACGGCGGCCGCCTTATATACCGTACTTATAATGAAAAGTGGTAGATATTAGAAAATGGGGCACGGCACCTCCCACATGAACTGAAATTTCCAAATCCCTTTTCTCCGGCACCACAAAAGCCAAGTTAATGAAATTTGATAAAATTACACAAATTGTCAATACCTGTATTTTGGTGAAAAGTGGGAACTTTCATATAAGCAAAAACCTTCATATACCTTTTCTCTGGATAAAACCTCCTACTTAGTGAGAATTGTTATTGGTCGAATTTTCGACCACGTTCGTTACTAGTGCAACTTTTCCTAAAGCAACTTGCGATAATGAAAGACCATTTTCATTACTTCGTCGACTCAAAACTTATTTAAGAAGTATAGTGTCACAAGACCGATTGAATGGGCCAGAACGTCATGAAATTTATATTTGAAAACTCCTACCTCCTAACACACTCAGGGTAAAAAGCCCATTGTTTTCAAAGCCCTGAAAAGAAAGAGGTTAAATAGCTAAGGAGGCAAGGAGAGAAAGAACAGAGACAGAGATAGCTCTAGTCCTGTGAGAATTTTCTAGATCCTTTGGCAAATCTGAAAATATCTTCCAGTGTGAGAGAACGAATATTACTCATTCTCATGACAATGGAACCCTAAGTGCACAGCCTTGCTTTAGAAAAGGCAGGACACTCAAAGAGAAAATCCTCAGTGCTATTCGCCTCCTCTAAGGAAGACAGGAGAGTGCGATAGCAAACTACTGTTCATTTGTATGCTTCGCTATTGCATGCACTTTGTATAAGACATATAAATAATTAATTTCTATAAGTGGCAATTTTTCACTGCAAGTTTAACTTTGGTTTCTGGTATAAACTAAGTTCAGGACTGAAAAATTGGTCCTAAGCATAGCTGTCGCACCCCCGGAAACCCAAAAAAATTGGTTGAACAAATTGTAACTTACGATATTAGGTTTATTTACGAAGCAAATAATTTGTAAAAAGCAAATAATTTATAACAATTGTTACAAATTACCAATTTTTAGTGTTCATGTATCCAAAAATTTGCAAAGTAGGGGAAGTAAGAGATCAAAATGGCTTTTCAATTTGAGCGGAAGTCTTACTGGATAAATTTTTATTTGTAAGAATTTGTAAATGAGAAAAACAGGTGATCGAAAAGTAAACATAAAATTTATAATTTGATGCCATATACTTATTAAACAGGATCGGCTAATCATATTCAGGTATGTACTTCTGAACTTCAACCCCCAATCACCGTTACTTATCTGATGAAACTACAATCCATGGCGAAGTTTCCAGAGTAATTGAAGTGAAAGAGCCGTGAAATACAAACACCTGGCCAAAATTTATAAATGATGAAAACAAAATTGCAAAAAATCTTTTAACATGAAAAATTTATTTAAAAAAGAAGCACCATATATGTATGTACATAACATACATACAAATGTAAGCAAAAATTTTCTGAATCCAATTACAAAAACAATATGTATTAAAAAGGAAATTAAAAAACAAAACTACTGCTAAAAATAAATAATGAAATTTTCTTTATTCAATTAAATTAAATTGTAAGGTAGTGTAGTAATTCTGTCTTTCATTTCATTTTCATAGCACTTCAAATACATATGTACGTATATATATGTACATACATATTTTCACTTTTTGAGAAAATCAACTAGCGACTTTCAAAGATCGAATTTCTCCCTTTCCCGCCACCAATTTATTCAGCTATTCGTAAAACTTGCAAATTGTTATTGCTTTTCCGGTCATAAATTGTTTTGCTATTTTCCTCTATGAGAGCGAAATCTCGGAAATTAAGTTACTGGATAATTTTTACATGACCAAAGTTATTGGAAAAAATTGGCTTACTAGGTCGTCAATAACACCAACTACACAGATCAATGATGTGTTTTTAATAAAACACTATTTCTAGCTTTCATCCGCACGGAACTAACAGAAAAACTGAGAAATCGAACTCACCTTCCTCTTATAACAGCAGTTTTTTATCATCATAGCCTAATGTTGTTTCATTCGAAATCCTATTATTTATTATGCCTTTGCTGTGAAAATTTTTAGTTGATTTCGTCACAGTTTTCATGCCCTTTATCAATAAACTATATTCGAGCTCATATATTTATATTTTACTTGAAACCAAACTTACAGATGTCACAAAGCTAATTAAGAAGGTAAATTGCTTTATAGGCGACTTCTTTTTGAGCCAGAATATCAAAAATCTTGGCGGCACAGCAAAAACAAAATCTTAGCAAAAAGTCACAAAAGCCTCTTCAGTGGTATATCTCGAATTTCACTATTTATTATTTATTTATTTAAAGGTGATTTATAAAAAAATTGAAGAAAAATTGTAATAATATATTATATTATATTGTAGCATTTCTTTGCTTGAAATATATTTTGGATTCCTTAGAAAATTGCTTAAATAGATTGTATTGATATGTTCCAAAAAATATTTAAGAAAAATTTTAACATTCAACAAAAAAAGCGTCATTCAAAAATCGGGGCATCATCCGAAGATATATGTACATACGGTCATACATATGTATATGTATAGGTATAGTGTGCATATAGTATGTATTGTCGCCGAAGTAATTTTCCCGTATGGTACACATATTTGCGTATATATTTTTTTGTTTAGGTATTCTTTGAGGGAGTGATTATTTAAATTTTGTCATTGCTTGCCATTATGAAACCGAAATCTTTTACTTTTTAGCAATTCATTTAAATATTTGTATATATATATATGTATATTATTTTACCAAACAATAATTTTTTGGCACGCATTCGTGGGAATAATGTATGCTTAAGAGTTGGTGACTACAAGTAAACAAAAATAAAAAAAACATACATCAATATATTTTTGGACAATTAAAAAGTTAAAACGACTAACATCATGGGATAAACGTCACACACTCAAATATATGTATATGCACCACATTATGAAAAAAAATATAATAGGGTAAATGACACTGGTGACACAAAAATTGCCGGAATTAGAACACTCTGGATATCAAATCTATCAGTTTTTTATACATATAGTATGTTACTTGAGTCAGTGGCCACCAATGCTGAAATAACTTTTTTAATACTGGTAATTATTATTATTATTATTTCTTCCTGACTCCTTTAGGGGCTTAACGATTCACCTAAGGCTTTTTAAACATTTTTATTTCTAGTCGTAGATTTTAGTTAATTAAACGAATTTCCAGTTTCATTGCGAATATCCCTTTGCCATGTCATCAGTGGTCTGCCACTTTTTCTCGTTCCTTGCGGGATCCAAATCAAGGCGGCATGTCGTATTTCATTATAGGGCTTTCGCAGAGTATGTCCTATCCATCCATATTTTTTCTTCTTTATTTCGTTGTTGATGCTTTTTTGGCGCGTAATTCTCCAGAGCTCCTTGTTTGTTATTAATCTTGCCCACCATATATTAAGTATATTACACAGCCACCTGTAAAACGCTTGCAGTTTTGCATTCCTAGTCGATGTCACAAGCCAAGTTTCGGATACGTACAACAGCACGGATTTTACGCACGCCTTAAAAATTTAAAGTTTTGATGTTGTTTAAACGCCATACATTCCGAAGCCTAGCAAATGCGTCACGTGCCTTTTTTATTCTTTATGTGTGGAAGTGTATGTTAATGGTGGCCTACGGATTCATTTTTCCACAAAACAAGATAACTTTATTTTAAAAGTTTTGACAAAAGACAATAGATTTTTTAATAAAACATTTGACTTTTTTGAATAAAATGCAAAAATTATAATTTTTTGATCATTTCGCCCCAAAAACTAATATATTTTGAGATATATTTTGCTCAAAAAACAAAAAAAATTACTTTATAACAATTCTGTGACCAATCATAAGGACAAAGTTCAATTAGTTTATCAATAAAAAAATTTTGAAGTTATACTTATTTAGGTGTACGAGTATAAAATATGTAAGTCTGGAGATCAAAAAAAAAAGAGAAGTGAAAAAGAGTCGATTAAATTTTGCAAACCCAGTTGGGTTTTATTCTTGCATATTTTCATGATGCGATTATCACTATGGATAAAAATAACGAACAAAGAATTTATCTTAAATTTTGTGTGTTGAACGGGATTTCGTGTGCCGAATCCTTGAAAATGTTGCAGAAAGCTTATGGCGACTGTGATTTGTCAAAAACACGCGTATGCAAGTGGTAAAAGGTTTTTGCAAAAGGGCCGAAAAGTCGTGGAAGATTTACGCCAATCTGGTCGCTCATCCACGTCTTCAACGATTGAAAACGTCGATAAAGTCAAGGAAATGGTGCTGGAAAACCATCATTTAAGTTTGAGGGAAGTAGCTTGTGACCTTAGCGTGTCTCACAAATCAATTCGAAACATTTTAAACTATCATGGACTGGACATGAGGCGCCAAGACGCGTGGCTGCTCGACTCGTTCTACGGTTCTATGGTTCTACGGTAAATAAAGAATATTATTTGGAAGTTTGCGACCTTTGAGAGAGAATGTGCGTAGGAAACGGCCCAATTTGTGGAAAGAAAACTAATGGATAACGCACCGTCTCACAAGGCTCTAATTGTGAACACTTTTTTGACCAAAAACTCGATAAATATCATCGAACAACCACCGTATTCACCGGATTTAACCCCCTGTGACTTTTTCACTTTCCCAAAACTTAAATTGCCAATCCGCGGACGCCGCTTTGCGTCGATGGAGGCCATTAAGGAGAATTCGCTGAAAGAGCTGAAAAAGATCTCTTCAAACCCGTTTAAAAGGTGCCTTGGTGACGACTATTCGTTGGCATATGAGTATTGCTTCGAATGGAGCCTATTTTGAATGCGGCAAAATTAATTTTGATTTTTCTGCGTTTTATTGAACAATTCCCGGTACTTTTTTGACAAAATAAATACCAATAAACGATTTTTTTAAATGCTTAATGTATGTATAGCTCCCATGCTGAAAGAACTTAATGTTAACTTTGTATTTACTATCATTCCCTAAAACCACATCTGGATACTTAACTAAAAATATGTATTTTTTGATTATAATGTTAATAATGAAATTTTAAATATTTATTTTTATTTTTATTTATGCACATTTAGTTGTTGAGGTATTACAATCTGGATATGAAATATAGCTGAACATTCAAATCCCATTGCGATAAACCTCATGATATCGTGCGGGATACAGAGATTTTATTATTTCTTGCAAAATTTTAATTCTTACATACATACATATTTCCATATATTATAAATGCTTTACTTATATTCTTTCTATTTAGTTTGTATTCGATTGCTATGCACGGAAATATACCTCTATAACACAAATATCTATAACTATCTGTATATATAAGTGTAATAAGTAAACATAAAAAAGATATTGCTGAGCATTGCAATGGGCAAAGAAAATTATGGCACGCGAATAGCATATCATCAACAGGGTAATAAGTTAACGAATTATTTCTTTCAAATATTTAAGAACATAAATTTTATCACGCATACAGCAATAATATTTTACGAGCATTATTAATGTTTTCAATAATTTCCTTACGATTTTTTTCAGAGATGAAAGCGGGGTACAAACACGCAAACAAATCGTTTGTTTGCACCTGTAACGTCAATTAGGCGAAAAAAATTGGAAGCCGTTATATTTAATAACAATAGATACTGCTAATCAGTTAAACTTTCAATTATTAATATTTTTGGAAATAAGTGCCTGCCACCTTGACCCAAAAGTTCCCGAAATATATTCAAAAAAATGCAACTTCAAACTTGTATTTTCTCCTCAAAACTGATAATATCGTCTTCAAAGTACTCCCCATCAACTGCAGCGCACTTTTGGGGTTAGGAGTAGTCAGAGGCCCGAAAAAATTATGATTGTCAATCATTTTTTTTTTTGCTAGTTAATTGCTTTATTTTACAATAATGAAAACATAGAATTAACACATCATGTTTCGACTTGACTTTAGCAAAATTTCAAAAAAAATTCATAATTGTAGTGGAGTGTAGTAGTTTGTGTGGAGCCCGTTTCTCCAAAAATCCATTGCGGTGATCATTACAAGTCCTTCAATATTCATCTAAAATCAATCGGACAAGAGAAATTAGTTTTATTAATAGATAATCTTGTGCCTGATCGAAGCTTTTTTTTCAAAATTAGCAATATGGCGGAACTCTATATTCGGTATCGCCATTAGAGCCGTCTTCGATTTTCCTATTAGTTCGTTTCGGCTATTAAAACGCGTTCCCCGTAGTGTCTTTTTTTTACTCGATCAAACTTTGGGTGGAGCCATATCAGAGGAATTCGATGGCTGTTGGATTGTATTCGTTTCGTTCTTGGTCAGAAATACACAGATAACGGTGGCACCATGCGACGGTGCATTATTATGGTGCAAACTACACGAGTTATTTTGCCACAAATCCTTTTTTTTTGCGAATTGGTTCACGTAAACGTCTGATAACGCCAAAATAATAGCCCCTATTAACTGTCTGACCTTGTGGCAAAAATTCGTGGTTACAAAACCATTGTAATCCATAAAAAACGAGACCATCGCTTTCTGTTTTGATTGAAAACGACGTGTTTTTTTGGTTTGGGCTCATTCGGAACCTTCCACTCACTTCCCTGATGTCTAGTTCGCGTATCGTATTTATGCACGTCTCGTCTCCAATAATTTTATGAATGTTGAGTCGGACTCATCCTTACAAATCCTTTTTTGCATGAAATTCAGGTCCTTTGGGACCAACTTACAACAAACCCAATCATTAACTACAATGTCCTTAACGAATCTATAAGCAATGTTTAAGTCCTCTGCCAGCTCTCTGATGGTTAATTTGTGTTTATTTATCAACTTTTCTTTCACATTTTCTGATGTTTTCATCAGTTTTCAATGTCGACGACCTGCCACTACGTTCGCCGTCCTCGATAGACTCAAGATCTCTTCTGAAGCATTCATGCCACCCGTAAACGGTTGTTTTCCTTAGAGTACCATTGCGGATATAGTTTCTTAACATTTTTAAGGTTTTCACACTTTTTTTAACTCAAAATTTAATACAAATTCGTTGTTGCAACTTCCAATCCATTTTTAAAACTGTAAAATATCGGAAGCACAGGCAGAGGTGGATTTACTCAAGCACAGGAATGTTAATCACAGATATGGCAACCTAACAAAAAAACAGAACTCACTATTAGTTGAATTAGAGCGTCACCTGGCGGTTGTTCCAGGAACTTTTTCATTATGGTGGTATAACAGGCGCGTATTTTCTTTGTTGAGTGTTTCACCGAGAAGAGACTCACAGTTTTATGCCGCCTCCGAATGGCAGATAGTTTTTTTAATGAGGAGCCTTTTTAATGGCACAAATACACTTGGCAATTTACCATTGCTTGCCGAAATGCGACCGCTATTAGGAAAAAATTTTTCTATCTGGAGTTTCCAGCCTGGGGTTTCGAATGGACTGGTAGTCACGCACCAAAACATTCGGTTTCAGCGGCCACCGATAATGAATTATTACAACAATAACATTTTACGAGTATTACTAATAATTTAAATAATGACCTATAAAGTTTATCTTCTTTGCTCATCCCCTCTACTGTAATACTCTCATCGAGCCAAGCTATATACCATGGCCGTATCCAATTTTTGTATAAGTGCAAAGGCTTTTGGTAATGTAATATAATACAAATGTTATTGTCCCGACATCTACTATTGTACTTCTCTCGGTACAAGTTGAGAGTCAATGATAGAAACCCTGATCTTCTGCAATGACCACCGGCGCTTCCTTTACGCTTTGTAAAAATTCATGACGATATCTAATAACAGCAACTCGTTAGATAAAAATGTATATTTACTTTTACTTAGGGAGGCATAGTAAGTAGTACAATGGCCTCCTGACTGAGTGCTTGGACTTTTCCAACCCCCCACAAATCTAATCTAAATCTAAGGCATAGTAAATTGAAAACGTTGTAAGCTTTTTTCTCGAATTTTTAATTTTTTGAGTTATGAAGTTCTTTCAGCAAACGACCAATATGTCGACGGTCATCTAAAACTAATTCATTTCGAGGTGAGGAAAACGTGGTAATGAAAAAACTTTTAACAACCATACCAATTTTCAAATCATCTATCATATAATGGATTCCATTGATTTCTTCATATTTCCATTATCGGGTTTATTCCTTAAAAGGTGTATAGGTAACCGAGCTGCTCCTCCAATTCGTGGGGGCTTGATGCTTTTCCTAGAAATGAAGGAACCTACAATTTTATGCCGGCCTCAAGAGGCAAATGGTTTTTATGAGAAGCTTTTTTATAACAGAAATACGCTGGGAGATTTGCCATTGGCTGGCGTGAGGCGATCGCTAAAAGATGTATTTTGGCAACATGGAGTATCGAATGCGTACCAACACAATTGTAGCAACGAATCTAGATTTGAGAGAATCGAAATTATCAGATGATATTTTGAGAAAATTTAAGTAAAAGGCGCAAAATGCAGATTCATATAACCGCATTATCTGTAAAAGGTTCTACGAAATTGGTTCCGGGATAAAATAACGGAATACATACAATATTAAATGTTTTGTGGAAATACCAAAGACTTCAACTCCATCAATAAGGATATATTTAAATTGATTTTAGTATTTATGCATAAAATAATAGTATGATAATTGAAGATACTTTACAATCGTGCAAGTGAATATAACAGTTCGAATATTATAATTTTATTATAACACATATTTTTTAAACTTAAAATGTACAAACATATTTAAATTGTATTTTCGTATAACGCCAATCGATTACAATTATTTATTTCTTATTTTTTGCTTCCCCCACCAAATTATACAAAATATACAAAGAGATATGCAAAAACTTAAAATAATAGTAACGAATCAAAATCAGAACAATTAAAATCGTATGAACATGAGATATACTTTTTTCGACCTTTTAAGTTTTATTCAATTGAGGCAAAAATTAACTACACTACTAGTTCTGCTTATCATTTTATTTTATTTGGTATTTACATTCTACAACATCAAAAGCCACAAAGGTGAATTCCACTATTATAAAATTTTTATAATTGCATATATTTACGATTTCAGTTTACAATAAAGATAAGAAAACTCGGAAAGGATATACATATTTCTTTAAAATATAATAAATTAATTAGTTCCTTACGTTAAGGCTCACTATATTAAATACTGGGCCGATTCGCATATAGACTCGTCTAAGGACACTTCTTAGTTCGGGCTTTAGATCAAAGCACATCATTTCACACAGCAGCGTATAGTAATTCGAAACATGCGTAGCAAACTGAACGGAAATATATAAACAAACATTAGAAAACTTTTAAATATGGAGAGAGCACAGCTTGGGTCTACAGAACCATCTGAGATCTTTCTATATATGTATATATATAGTAACACTATAGTATGTTAAATGGTATTGTATTATATTATTATATATTATAAATTTTAATATCTATGTAAGTCACGCTTTGGGTTCTGCTAGCAAACCTTTTATGCTCAATAACTTCACACATACTTCAGCAAATTCATTTTTATTTCGAAACCAATTTTGATTACAAGATTCTAGCCACAGGTATATATAGGGTGTTTTTTAGCTGCATGAGAACTATCGATATACATAACTACGGTTTGACAGCTGACAGCTGTTGAGTAAGGTTCGGCAAGTCGTCCTGAATCATTTAACGCCAAAACCACGCTTCCAAATGTAGAAATTTTCTTTGAAAAAAAAAAATAAATCTGCTCGCGAAATTTATGAAGTGATTATTCTAGGTTTGCTCTTGGAAAAAAAAATTAGGTGCTAGGTTTTTAAGCAATTAGGGGATGATTTCAACTATTAAGCGCGGTTGGAGATTTGCGTACTTGCCGATATGTATTACCGTTGATTAGAAATACAATCAAAAAATGAAAAATCAAATTGGAATACATAAGTACATTTTTTTTATTTTTAAGCTTTTTCTAAATTTTTCATAAAAATATCCCTATTCAAGGGTGAGTTTTGATACAATAAAAAAAATTAAATTCGGGTCTAGACTATCTTTTCCAAAATCAGTTACAAGCATTTAAGATTAATTATTAATTAATTATTAAAATCGGCCAAAAATTGCCTTCTCAGGACTTATGAACAAAATTTGTCGAAAATTCCCCATTATTATCATCGATTCTTATTTCTTTCGAAATGAGAAAGGAGCTGCCATTACGCTGAAGGCTAACGGTTGTTGTTGTTGTTTTAACAGCATAGGTAGCCCTGTCTGTGTAAGCATATCATCGGTCGTCTTCCTCTAGCTCAGCTAGGGGTAGGCCCAGGAAACATGCTGTTTCGACAGGTTGGGCCCAGAGGGAGAGCGGGGTTAGATGAGTCGGTTTGAGGGGGCATGTGAAGAGGTGGTTAGTGTCGTGCGGGGTACCTTCACATGCCGGACTTGTGTTTGGTATGTCGGGGTCGATTCTGGATATGTAAGAGTTTAACCTGCTACAGTATCCAGAACGTAATTGTGCCCATGTTACACGAGTCTCACGGGGAAGCTGGAGCTCTTCATCTGCGATAGGTGGTGGTTGGACTCCGATTACGGCATTCACAGGACGGGAGTTCGTGAAGGTGGTAACGGTCTCCCGGTGAATGTCGTTTATTGACTGTCTAAATACTGTCCGGTCCAGTAGGTTGCGGTCAGTTTTGTCCTGGATTTCGTCAGCGTAGTCTAAGAGGTGTCTCCTGACGTGCCTGGGAGGCGGCTCAGACTCAAGCAGGTGTCTGCAAGGATGAAACCTGCGGTAACATCCCAGCAGGAACTGCTTGCTGAGCAGTTTGTTGTGCTCCGCTACTGGGAGCATTTGTGCCTCGTTGTGAAGATGTTGGATGGGAGACATCAGGAGGCACCCGGTCGCTGTATTTTGACATGTCTGTAGCTTTGTCCACTGCGAATCACTAGTTCCAGGCGACCAGACAGGCGCAGCATAGTTTAGAACCGGCCGGCCGATTGCCTTAAATGTCGAAAGCAACAGTTCTTTGTCTTTGCCCCAAGTGCTGCCGGCCAGCGATTTGAGGACCTTGTTGCGATTTTGGACTTTTGTGGCGATTGCGGTTGTATGCGCAGAGAAGGAGAGCAAGCTGTCAAAGGTTACACCCAAAATTTTGGGGTTATTTGCCGTCGGAATTGGTGTGTCGTCGACTTTTACCTTAAGGGACAGCTTGACCTCCTTTGTCCAGGTGATGAAAAGGGTCGCCGTGGACTTGGTAGGGGAAAGTTGGAGATTCCTCGCAGTGAAAAAGCGAGAAAGGTCGGTGAGGTAGTTGTTCACTTTGGAACACAGGCCATCGATGTCATTGCCCGACGCCATTATCGTGCAGTCGTCAGCGTATGAGATCAGGGAAACTCCCGCTGGTGGTTGGGAGAGCTTCGAGATGTAGAAGTTAAAAAGCAAGGGAGAAAGGACAACACCCTGCGATACACCTTGCTTAATCTTCCTCTGCTTTGATATTTGATCTCGAAAAATCACTGACGAGTGCCGACCGCTCAGGTAGTTCGCGGACCACCTCTTCAGCCCTGG
>JAYXIM010047713.1:0-11826 GCA_037575425.1 Anastrepha fraterculus
GCCCGCCATCTATAGTTACGGGTTTGACAGAAAATTTGTTTTATTCTTCCGCTGAACGAAAATGGTTGTGTATACGCTCAAAGAACGCTGGGAAATACTGCGACATTACTTTGCAAAGATTTCGCTACTTGCCACACAGGGAATGCTACGATCAATCTTTTACGCACTGTCTTCGAAGATCGCATTATCAGCCGAAATTCTGATATCGTTTGGCCGCCTCGGAGCTGCGATTTGACGCCGTTGGATTATTATATTTGGGGTGCCGTCAAAGACCAGTTTTATGCCAACAAACCAGCAACAATTAATGCACTGAAGACCAACATACGCGATGTCATAGCTGAAATACAGCCGCATACAATCGAGAATGTGTTGAAAAATTGGACCGATCGTATGGGATGGTGCATGGCTAGCCGAGGCAGCCATATGAATGAAGTTGTATTCCATAATTAACCGGAAGGATTGTACTTCAAAATAAAAAAAAACAGTTTGGAAAAATATTCAGTAGTTTCTTTTTTATATCATTTTTAATTCCGTAAAGTTATATGGCGAACCCTTTATAAGTTAAAAGGTGTATTGATATTCTAAGAAAGCCGGCATCGTTATTTAAATGGTTCAAAATATAACAACCAATTCCACTAAGGCGAGACTTTTTCGTTATTGTAGTTAATTACAGAAAGGACGGTTTTTTCTAAAACAGACTACAGGTAGAAATTCTGTGTGAAAGGTGAAAAGACGCTTCACTTTGTGTGGAAAGAAATTTTTTTCAAACACTCTCTTCATCATACATCTGGAATCAAAGTAGTGAATTAACGGGAACCATTAATAAATTTGCGGCAAATACTAAATTTTTCTTTCGTTTCCACTAAACTTTATTAAAAATCTAAACCTCCTTTAAGTCATTTTTAAACATTGGCTTAATAGACAATTTTTATTTCGTCTCTTTTTCTACAGAACTCCAGTCCGGGCATGCTGAAAACCGTGCCAGAGGAAGTGCATCATCATATTAATGGCGAGGATGTGCTTATCACTAAGGATCGAAACCACGCAACCCGTTTCTGACGGTAAATTACAATTATTGAGACGCTTGAGATGGCGCAGTAAAACCGAAAAAACAAAAAAATACCAAAGTAAACTATGCAGAAAATGATCAAAAATGTTAACAAGCGAGAGGCGCAGAATAGTAAAATGTTAAGCTATGGGTATGAAGAAAACAAAAAAAGAAACGAAATAAGATACAACTAAAACTAATAAACGATGTGGAAAGAATGAAACGAGTATACAGACTATAATGAAATGTGATGAAAATCTAAATAAACATTCAAAACCAAACGAATTACATTGATTAGAAGAGTTAAGGTTATGCAAATTAGGTATGTTGGAGGTGCACACACACACACGCGTACAGAGCAACACTAAAATTCATGGCATACAAATACGCACTAGCGGATCTATGGGAGGGAAAAAAATATGGATAGGTATCCTTCGAGATGATGTGAGTTGTACAAAAATTTAGTATGTATTGACAATTGCAGGGTGACACCTATAACATTTTTTTCTAAGATTTGAAAAATGCGAATGAATTTTTTAAAATTTTGTATTCAGTTTCTGAAACGAAGAAAGTAATATTATCATCTAGTAAATTCCGATTCCGAAATCCTCTTTGTTTCATTAGTAAATTTATGTATCATTAGTCATTTTTTTTGTTATTGTATTTTTAATATTTAATTCACCCTGTGCAGGCTTCAAATTTTGGGATGCCACCTATAACCTCAATTAAAATTTTTTTAGATATATTTTTTTTAATAAAACTTTTCTGATATTTGACAAGGTGTAACGACTTGATATATTAGTGTTGTTCAATTGGATTTTTTTGGTGAAGCACTCTTCATTCTACATACAAAAAAATCATTTGTATCAATACGTTACAAAAAAAATTTACCTTTTTATAAATAAACAAAGAAAAAACCTGTGTCTATTTCTCGTTAGAAAATTCTTGAGTGATAAGATCAATGGACTTGTAAATGCAATTAAGAATTTCTCTAACACATCACCATGAGTTCTTTTTATATATAAAAAGTTCGGTTTTTTTGAAATAGAGTGTATAAGAGATAATACAGGCTTACTGAGAAAGTGGTCCCAGATACTCAAGGGCAATATTATTTTGGTAATTTCTGCTTCATTTTATTGAATTTTTTATTGCAAAAAGTTGGTCTTGTCATTAAACATAGACAACCATTTCATTCATTGGCTGGCTCTATAAGTACTTTAACTCATTCTGTCTAACCTATATTTGAGAAAATTTTCGATCTCTTATTCATTTCTCATCATTCGAATCGAAGAGTGTAGATTCGTTTCTGAATGGTTGGCATAATATTTATTCTAGTCTAAAATAGTCGAGTGGAGTCAAACCTCAGCTTCTAGGCGGCCAATCGCCATAACCGTTTATAATGATTGTTCGACTTGCGAAGAATGCTTCAATGCTGTTAATATTCTCTCTCTCTGTATTTCTCAACTTAGTTCCACTGGAAGGTTATCCATTTTGTAGTTATCTAACCATAAACTAAATTTGGGCATTTCGCAAATGCTATTTTAACGGTCGTAGTTAAAAAAATTGTAACCACAAATTTCAATTGTGACAGATGGGAAATGTCAAACCCGTAATCCCGGGATTTTAGTATCTTTAAACCCCGAAAATGCCAGGATTCTGGCATACGAATTGCAGGCAGAAAACCACTCTTTATAGAAAAACAAAACTTGAATCGAAGTTTTCAGTAAAAATGGGTATATTTTAACGTTTTTATTTTTGCTTTCTTTTTAATATGAAAAGTAAGAAATTCATACGTGCCACTATTGTAAAAAGTTACATTGACTTGCCTGATTTTTTATTTAACTATTTATTTATAAATGAATATGCCTTAAACTCCACTACTCACACATATTCCACTTCTTTCAACCACAACATATGTATGCTTTGTAGGCCAAGTATGTTAGGTGAAGAAGTTCCTCCCACTCCAAACCATTGCTCCGCAGAGAGTCACTAATTTTTACGTTTTGAATTATCATACAGGCCCATATTTTATTTTCATGCCGACCAAAGCTGATCTATTGTGAAAGGCCTATTTTTGTAACCCTAGAGTTTTAGGCTTTTTCAAAATTTTAGCACAATTTTGGGTTTGTTGTTCCAAAGATTGCATGGAGATACTACGATACCACCAAGGTGATGAATTCTCTGTCTGCCCAATGCAGGACATTCACAAAGCACATGTTCTGAGCTTAATATGTCCATTTCGCAAAAGCGGCAGATATTGGTCTCAGATAGACAAATATTGTTTAGATGATACCTCAGGCTGCAGTGACCTGTAAGACATCCTGTATTTGACAGTTTCTTGATTACCTCGCATTTGCTTCCATTTCCGCCCTTAATAAGTCATTGCTTAAAGTTGCTATTCTTCCTTATCGCTGTGAGTCGGGAAGATCGAATTTATCGGACCTGAACTTGGAAAATCACCTTGGACATTTACGTGCATTTACGGCTGTTGCACACTACCCTTGCGAAACTCCAAAATCATGCAATGGCGAATATGAATATTCTCTGGTTTTTGGCTAGCCATTTCACTCAAAATGGCAAAATAAAATTTAAGATTTAAGTTTTCGCAACTAAAAAAGCCATTTTAGCTTTGAAATGTCTTTGGGACGACTTTCAACTACCATAAACAATGAACTCATAAACTGCAAAGAACCATTGACATGCGCAGAAACGACATTACTTTTCGGCCCCCCTAATATATGGTAATTGTTTTTTATCTTCAGTCTAAAACGAATTTAAGAAAAGAACATATTTTTTACGTATGTAAAAGTTACGTTACATATAGGCACACCAAATATAGGTGCACCGGAAAAAGCCTCCTAGATATTTGAGGACATTATTATTTGGCGCGTTATACCTTTTTGGATAGCTAGAAATACACACTTACTAGTTTTTGAAATAATTATCAGGCATATAAAAATTATTTAATGATGTGAAATAGGAAACACTTAGCGAAAAAACGTTAATTGAAAATTTTTTCAAGCAGCCATTTTTAACTGTAGGGGTTTGGCTTAAAAATTTAATGATAGTTTTTACTAAGTGCCATACCCTCTAACTAAAAACCGAAAAGAGTATGGCCCTTGAACTATCATTCTAAAAAAAGGTGGACGTGACAAGGAAAAATAGTATTTTTTAATAATCTTTAAAACTTTAGTTAAATTATTCATTTATTTATTTATTCGTCTAGGTCCTAAAAATATCCCAAAAATACTTGACGAAGCAATAAAATGAATTTTTTATTTGAAATTATAATTTCTAAAGAAACTACCAACAGATTTGCTGAGATATTATATTAAATACGATATTGAATATTTATTAAAATGCTCAGGCGTAGCTTTTCGCTAATTGAGTAGCCTCTGGAGATTCCTCTGAAAAGTGCTATGTGGGCACGAATTTGTGTAAGTCTGATATGTAAAATATCGTCAACAGTATTTCTTACCAATTTGTAAATCGAAAAACTCCATCAATTCATATTCATGAACAACAATTTTTTTACACTGCTAGGCCTTAGGAACTATCCCTAACAAATGAAACACCTCCTTTTTGTTATTTGGAGATATTTGCATTTCACGTGAAAGCATTTGGCATATAATTGAACATTTTTGTATTAGATCCCTGTAATGCCAGTAAGCCAGAAGCCATTTATGAATATGAAAAAGAAAAACCGAGCCATGTTTCCGTCATTTATTGTTCTGATTCCCATTTTGACTTCATTTAGGTACTACTAAGCCTAAACTACTTCTGAATTCGCTTTGAATCCTTCTTGGGTTTTATAAGAGCGTACCTTTTTTTCCTTTCATACCTGCCTGTATTTATTTATTTATTCATCTACAGAGGTTCCTACAGACGACTAGATTTGTTAAGCATTTTAAATAAATTCAACTCAAAGTTAAGTACATTTAATTAAAAACTTATTACTTCGGAGTAAGTGCCGCATAGTCGCATGCTTTCAGATATTGGCTCATTAGATGCAGAATTGGATTTATGTACGGCGACCGAAAAAATTTCAAACTGCCTCGATTCATATTTAGTATAAAAAGGTTTAGTAAATCGAAAATTTCACTACAGTCTACCAAACCATTAAGAAGGGCATTGTGTGTAAACATTAATGAAAAGTTACTTCCACTATCGGATAAGCTCTGTGAGCCTAACAGTTCGGGTAATCGGGACAACCCTTTGACCAATGAAATTTGGATAATGTGAACATAGTAAACACTGTTTGCACTCTTTCTTTATTATTTGAATGAGTTTCGTAGTAAGGTGTTCCAAATTATGCAAAAATAATCGCGAAACACACAGCGCTTTAAAAGCAATTGGATCAGAGAGGTCTTGGCAGTTTCTGCGTATAAGCCCCATCATTGCAGATGCTTTAGACACAATATGGTCCACAAGCTCCAAAGGAAACTTAAAAGTTAGTTTCGAACCGAAAATCAGACGCAGTGCTTTATTTTACTATTTGTTTCGCATAACTTGCCAGCCAGTTTGTAGTTGAAAGTATAGGGTGGGCCATGTAAAATTTGCATTTTGAATCGGCTATAAAACAAAACTAATCAATATTTTTTCAAACTTTTTTTTTATTTTGAAGATTGAACATTGTCATTTATGAATGAAAAATAATATCATTCAAATGACTGCCACGACTGGCTTTACAGTAGGTCATTCGATCAACCCAATTTACTGTAACCGCTGAAGAAGAAGAAGACTCACCACTTTCAGAAATAGGTTGTCAATATTTCCCAATTTTGTTCAAGCGTATAGCGTCCCATTTCGTAAATGTCAAACTTTTAAGTAAATTATGAACACATTTGACATGTCATTTGTGTTACCATTCTCTAAAAATAGGTGGTTCTAGTCCTCCTAGAATATGGCGCAACACAACCTTTGGACGTAAATAATGCACTGTGCGCCACTTGCGAAAATATTCACGGTCAATGACAGGATTTTTGCAGTCAATCACGTTACGTCAAATTAATCAGAAGTAACCTAAATAATAATGCCCTGAAGTGTCTACGGCGACTTTGCCTGTACATCCACCTTTTGTATTGATACATAAATAATACTTCAAAAACTTAAAATATTTTCCATGAAATGTTGATTTTTTATATTTTATTTTAAAATATATTCATACACTTTTTAAAAACCTAGTACTGACAAATAATTAATAATAACACTGTGCGACAGTGAAAATATACTTTTATGGAGACCTAGCACAACTTGTAGGTATAGTAAAACTAAGAAACATGGTATAGGAGAAATTTCCAATACACCCCCAAAATCTCATTTTATGGCCATAAAACCGTTTTTCAGGAGGTTGATGTGAAGAATAACTCCTAACTTCGCCAATTTCCATCCGATTTCGAATTTGCTTTTTTAGTTCGAAAGAACAAAAAGAAGCCTTTTTGACAGTGTGTTAACAATTTTTCTGAAATGACAACTGACGAGACTGTAGACGGAAGTATTTGGAATTTTTTTATTTTTTCTCTATTTTTTCAACTTTGACATAATTTTTTCAATATTATCCGATATTGAGGATGTTTTCTAGTACACTACTGTTATAGTAAATTTAATTTTGCGTCGAATGAGCTATATTTGACTGTAATTGAGTAAAAATTGATAGAGTTGAGTGAGTTTTAAGATTTTATTATTTTTTTTTACTAATTTGGTATGTAGGTATAACTTACGCTAAATGGGAATAAGGACGTGTTTTGAGGCGTTATTATAGATACGTAATATTTATTGAAGTGTATATGTATACATTAGAGTACACTGTACTGCATACAACAGAACTGGTTAGAACTTACGAAAATATCTGACATATTATAGCACATTTTTTTTCAATAGAAATATGAAAAAGCTCCCAAGTGTACCTAAGTTCACACTGTACATTGATTAACAAGAGAAGTTTGTTAGTATAATTTAACCTTATT
Source organism: Anastrepha fraterculus (assembly GCA_037575425.1). Lineage (NCBI taxonomy): Eukaryota > Metazoa > Arthropoda > Insecta > Diptera > Tephritidae > Anastrepha > Anastrepha fraterculus. Next base: position 7,015 of record JAYXIM010047713.1, read on the forward strand.
AAAAAGTTAAAGTTTTATTGTTTGTTTCATTGATATTCAAGAGATATAAATCAAAACGTTGCCAGAAAAGTCGAATTTCTCAATATTCTCCGATGATGTGGCATCATCAGCCTTATCATAAACCAGATAATTGTTATTTTTGTAAAACGGACGTAAACGGTCATCATTATAAAACTCGAAAGCACATAAAGTATGCTGATGTTGCAACTGTTGCAACTGTTAAGAACCCCGTAGTCTTGGACGATATGATTGACTCAACTGCAGGTCATGAACTGAAGGAAGTTCAACTCATTGCTGATGATGATCAAACTGATAACAATAAACCTGATGATGAAGAGTACTTTCCGTCTGGTTCTAAGTCTTCAGAACGAGACATTGTATCAAATTCAGATTTTCAGGATCTTTCTCGTGATTTACTTCTATCGGGAAGACAATCTGAAACGCTCGCTTCTCGATTTAAACAATGGAATTTAGTTGATGACGACTTAAGATGAATGATGATGATCGAATTTCTTACAGAGAAGTATTCAAAACTGATGAAGAGAATGACAAATGTACCGTACCATACTAAACTCCAAAGGGCCGTTTCCAATGCATTTTTAAGTTAGGAACCAGTGTACTGCACCGTACCGCACCGTACAGTGCTGCACTGCACAATACTCCAATAAATATTATGTGTTTATAATGACACTTGTTATCATTTTTATGCTTCGAAACGCATACCAAATCTCGTAGTAAAAAAAAAAGAAAAAATCTTAAGACCCACGCAACTCTATTATTTTAATTCAATTACAGTCAAATATAGCTCATTCGACGCAAAATTAAATTTACTATAACAGTAGTGTACTAGAAAACATCCTCAATATCGGATAATATCGCAAAAATGATGTCAAAGTAGAAAAAATAGAGAAAAAATAAAAAAATTCCGAATACTTCCGTCTACAGTCTCGTCAGTTGTCATTTCAGAAAAATTGTCAACACACTGTCAAAAAGGCTTGTTTTTGTTCTTTCGAACTAAAAAAACAAATTCGAAATCGGATGGAAATTGGCGAAGTTAGGAGTGATTGTTCACATCAACCTCCTGAAAAACGGTTTTATGGCCATAAAATGAGATTTTGGGGGTGTATTGGAAATTTCTCCTATACCATGTTTCTTAGTTTTACTATACCTACAAGTTGTGCTAGGTCTCCATAAAAGTATATTTAATTTTTTTTTTTTTGTCACACCGTGTAATGTAAATCTTTTGTAAGTGGAAAATTCGGTATTTGTCCCTCCCTAAAGAGTGTTTCGCACCGCTAGTGTGTGCACACGCCCACACGCCCACATACACATATAAACACCCAACTAAATGTATAGAAACTGCCAATTAAAGCATTTGGAAGTCGGCCCTTGGCCTGAATATTCCGGGCCACATGCAAATTGAACTTTCAATATCACAAACTGTTGCAATTAAATTCAAAAAACGACATTTACTATTACATTTGTGTTGAAAAGGAATAATAAATATTTTAGTATTTAATTTAATTCATTTGACTTCTCTTGGTGTACATAAAATTTTAATATACAGCCAGTAGTTAAATAAAAACTAAATAATAAAATTGAATTAAAAAAAAACTTTGGCGGAAAAAGTAACAACTTTGCCAATTCTTAACAGTTAAATCAAAACTGAACAAAAAACGAAACTCAAAGAGTGAAATATGCATAAAATAAGAGATAAAAATGTATGAAATATAAAACAAAAATCGCAGCTCATCCATTCATTTCATAAAAACAATACAATTGTAATAAAATAAATATAAAAATATGACAAAATCAAAAGATAAATTTAGAAATCTTCCGAAAAAAGTAATAATCAATCAGCTGCATGCGAAATAAGAAAAAAAAAACAAAGTAAAACAAAAACAAAAATAATTATTTAAATTATGAGTGTAAAATATATTTATGAAAAACTGCATGAAACTAAAGATGGAGCGAAAATCGCATTACTGAATTGTTAATAATTGACTATTAATTAGCTGTAAGCTTACAAACTACACACACACACACACTCACAGAAGGAATATGTTATAAATCAATTTGTGTAAATTGGAATTTAAAATTATTTATTGTTGTTATAAAATAATATTGTAATTAATGCTAGTACAATAAAGAAATTTCTAGATGGCAATGACGGCGAAAAAGGAGGGGCAAGGAAGCAGAAAATTGCATTTAAATTGATTTTATGTAATCTAATATTTTTTGTAAAATAATAAAAACCATTGTAAAAAAAGATCTATGCTAAGTGAAATATATGAGTAAAATAAATGAATAAATAAACAAATATATAATAAAATAAACCAAATAAATGAAATAAGTAAATAAATAAATAATAAAGCATTAAAATAAAATAAATAAATAAGCTCTGAAATAAAAGTTACATTTAAAATGAATTTTAACAAGCGAAATTAAATCAAACCATAGATAGTAAGCATTGAAAGTAAAAATTCAGCAAATTATGCTGAATGTCTGAATGTCAAAAGACTCTTGAAATCGACCTCAAAACAATTTGAAAAAAAAATTAAATAAAATTTCAGCTGAATTAAAACTAACTAATCGGAAGACGGACGATTTGCTACAAATTAAAAGGGGAAATACGAGCAAAGGAAATCTGTATTTTATACTAAGAGAATTTAAATGACATTTTCGCACAACAACTGCAAACACAACAACAAGGACATCGACACACAGGCACACACAGCCAAACGGACGGACGCAAAGGCAACGCATTAAACCGACAATTACGATTCAAAAAGTAACAACAAACATAACGACTGTGTAGTATTAATTACAAATAATTAAAATTAATTAATGTTTAATATTACTAAGAGATAATTAAATTTTATACGTAACACCTTCGCAAACGAACGATTAAAAGTGTAGATGAGTAGATGAAGCAGGCCATGTCAGCGGCTGGTGTATGGGGTGGCGAACGGGTAGAAATGTGCAGCATTAAGGTAAATGGCCAAACTAAAATTGTATGTAAATTAATAAACAGCTAAGCAAATCGACTAACAAGGAACGATATTAAAGTATGTAATTAACTCTAATGAACTAAATAAAAAAAAGTATGTAAACAAAATTTAACAAGTAAACAAAGAATATTTGTAAGATGTGAATTGTGGCGACAAAAGGAATAGGTCAAGAATTAATTCAATAAAGTGTAATATAGAAAATAAACAATTGCGGTATTTTATTTTAAATCAAAGCATAGGTTAGGGCGGAAATTACAATGTGGGATGAAAACAAAAACTACATACATTTGTTGTTTTTTTGAGACCGAGCACATGCAGTCAAGGGCAGAAAAGTTGTGTCAAAAATATGCCCAGTAGTGACAGATATTTACATATTTACGTTTTCAAAATTTTTTACTTCAAAATTACACAACGCCGATTAAGAAAGGACTTTTTGAATTAAGAAATCAAGTTAATATACACACGAGGTGTGTCCAAAAAAAAGTTGAATTTTCATTTTTCTAAAAAAATATTTGTTTATTTATCAATTCCTATTTTATCTGCTTCAAAGTTATCCCCCTCAGACATAATCCACTTGTGCCAGCGTTTTTGCCAATTCTCGAAGCAGTTCTGATATGCACTTTTTGGTGTGTCCTTGAGCTCTCTCAGCGATTCGGTTTTTATCTCTTTAATCGTCGCAAAAAGCCGTGCTTTCATGGATATCTTCAATCTTGGGAACACGAAAAAGTCGTAGGGCACCAAATCTGCTGAATACGGTGGCCGAAGCATGATAACAGTATTGTTTTTAGCCAAATAATCTCTCACAAGCAAAGTTGAGTGAGCAGGTGCATTAACCGGATGCAAAAGCCACGCCTTTTTTTCCACAATTCCGGGCGTTTTTTTTCGTATTGCTTCACTCAAATGGTGCATAACTTCAAGGTAACACTCCTTATTTATCTAACGACCTTGTGGTAAGAGCTGCCGATGCACTACGTCATGTAATCGAAGAAAACAGTGAGCAAACCGCTTGACATTTGATCGAACTTGGCGTGCTTTTCTTGGTCTTGGCTCTCCTGGACTATTCCATTGAGTCGATTGGGTTTTGGTTTCGTTGTCATAACCATTACCCATGACTCGTCATCAGTTAAGACCCTTTTAAGCAAATCTGGATCATCGTTCACGTCATTCAACAATTGCTGTGCGATGCCCATGCGACGTTATTTTTGGTCAAAATTCAGCAATTTGGGACGAACATCACTGCCACAGGCAAAATTTCGCATTTCCGAAAAGATTGCATGGCATGAGCCAACCGATATGTCGATATACCGACATCCTCAACAACTTCTCTAATTGTGATTTGACAATTCTAAATAACAATTTTCTTCACTTTCCAACATTTTCATGGGCTGCTGACGTACTGGGGCGTCCAGAGCGAGCGTCGTCATTCACATCTTTTCGACCTTCTGTGAAAAGCCTGTACCACTTGTAAACATTTTGTTGACTCAGAGTACTCTCACCGTATGCCACTGTCAACATTTCAAACTTTTCTGAAATTTTGCTGTGACTTCTCTGATCCATTTTTTCGATAGCAGAAAATCGCCGCACACGCAAAACACTTGTCTTATTTATGCTTCTCACAAACAAACTAAACAGGCTATGTTGCTAAAACCGTGAACATATCTTCGGGACGAGTGTACCAACAGAAAACAAATAATAATCGAAAGTCGGATGTACGTAGACTGCGAAATTTGAAAATTTTGTAATTAACGAAGGAGCTAGCTGGAGCACGAACGAGCTACTGAATACGAGGTTAGACTTCAGT
>JAYXIM010047714.1:0-11801 GCA_037575425.1 Anastrepha fraterculus
GCGAAAAATTAGGTTACACACACCCGTACAAATTGTTTTGTGTAATGTATGTATCACAAAATGAATACATAATTTTTTCTCGCTAGTCAATTGCTTTATTTTACAAAAATAAAAACATAGCATTAATATATCATTTTTCGATTTGACTTTAGCAAAATTAAAAAAAAAAATAATAATTTTAAAAGTTTTCGCTGCTTGTGTGGATTCCATTTCTCAACAAGTCCCTTGCGGTGATCATCACAAGCCCTTGGAGATTCATCTAAAATCAATCGGACAAGAGAAATTAGTTTTATTAATAGATAATCTTGTGCCTGATCGAAGATTTTTTTTTTCAAAATTCATTAAATTAATATGGCGGCCTCAGGAAATATTTTTGAAATTTTCGAGAAAAACACGACAATTAATTGTTACAAAAAAAATTGAAATTTTTGAAATAAAAATCCTTCGATCAGGCACGAGTTTTTTATGTTTTTCAAAAGCAGTATAAAAACATAGTTTTGAGAAAAACGCATTTAAAGTTTTGCTATGGATTTCGGAACATCCGAGGTCCCTTTGTTAATTGTTGAATAACTCGAAAAATATTTGTCGGATTAACTTGAAATTTTCACACAACATTTTCTAGATATTATACTTGGAGAAAGTGAAAAAAAATCTAATTTTTTGAAAATTCTGACTACCTCTAACCCCTTAAGTGTCGTTCTGTGAAAGTCTACATATATTTATTTATTACTTACAAAAAAATTAATTGGAATAAAAACAAGCAAAGCAACCAAATTCGGTGTAGATTTAACTTTATATAGCTAAGTTCATGATATTAAAAAAATTTTTTTTTTTGTTTTTCAAAAATGTCAAACATTTATTTTCCTTACAAATTTGCAACAAATACTAGAAAAAAAATTTCTGTAAAATTTATTGTTTTTCATTAAAAAAATTTTATGGAAATAACCTATTTAATTTCAATTATTTTCATTGAATTTAATAATTAATTAAAAATTTAAACAATTCATTAAATTTCATTGATTACAGAATAAATTCGGAACATTTTTTTTAAGTATTGAGTTGACAACTAAGTAATTGCGATTTTTTTTTAGAAAATCAAAGACAATTTTTTCATGGAACTAAATAACTTTATTCTGTAATGTATAGCCCATTTTGATCAATGACCTTTTGCCATCTTTCAGGCAGCTTCATAATCCCACGTTCATAAAACTTCTGGTTTATATTAGCAAAAAACCGAATCAGGCATTTGACATCAGCATCATTGTTGAAATTTTTACCATTCAAGGAGTTTTGTAAAGGACGGAACAAAAAGTAATCAGATGGTGCAAGCTCAGCACTATATGGTGGATGTGGCAAAACATCCCAACCAAGCTCTAATAATTTTTGCCGAGTGGCCAAAGATGTGTGCATTGTCATGATGGAATACAATACTTTTTCGAAATTGTAGAAAATAAACGACTATTTAGAGCCACTTTCAATTTGCAATTTTCATTTTAAAACTTTAATGAACTACCTGCGTATCCCAATTTTTTTCTTATCGTCTGATTAAAAATTCGATGAAGGTTTGTAGATTTTTTATAAGTCTTGGTAAAAGATTTATTGCTATCAAAATTCTATATAGTCTGGCAAAAGCTGCAATTACAACAGGAAGTCCAAAATGATCATCTTTTTAATGAGTAAGTGTGTTGGAAGTTACATCTTTAGTAGACTCCCAGTGAAAGCTAGGTGACGTTCGGTTCAGTGGAAGCCGAAGTTATTGCGCCTAAAGTGTCAGTATTTTTGTGTCATCGGTACAAAAATGAGTTTCGAACAAAGAGCTAATATCAAATTTTGCTTTAAAATTGGTAAAACGTTTACCGAAACATTTGAATTGATGAAAAAAGTTTATGGCGATGATTGTCTATCTCGTGTCAGAGTTCATGAGTGATTTACACGTTTCAGAGATGTTTGTGAGGACATAAATGACAATGAACATACGGCCGCCCAAAATCAGTAATCACCGAAAACTCCATCGAAGTGGTTCGAAAATTTATCAGAAATTAACCGAAATGATCATTGAAATTCATGGGATCGGAGTTGAATATCTCCAAAATATCAATTAATCGCATTTTAACTGATCATTTGGGCTTACAAAAGGTCTGTGTACATTTCATTCCGCACAAGTTAACTGAGTACCAAAAATTGCTCAGAATTCAACATTCGAAATACCTCATTAAAGAGGCGAGAAACTTCCTTTAAAACAATGTAACTGGTGACGTGGTAACGTGGTGTTTCCAACATGAACCTGAAACTAAGCGTCAAAGTGCCCGTGGAAAGCCCCAGACGACGTTTGGAGATGTAAAAACTGAAGTCTATGCTCACTTGCTTTTACGATTACAAGTGAATTGTCCACAAGAAGTTCATGCCAACGGGCCAAACCGTGAATGCAATTTTCTATCTTGGCATTTTGAAGCGTTTGTTGCATCGCGTTCGCCGAATTTGCAATGAATACCGTGAAGAAGGAAGCTGGCGCTTATTGCATGATAATGCACAATCTCATCAATCCACTCTTGTGACTGATTTTTTGACTAGAAATCGCATTTTAACCATCAATCACTCACCGTATTCGCCTCCCTGTGACCTCTACCTATTCGAAAAATTGCATTTGGCCATGAAAGGAAAACGTGTTACGTCCGTAGAGGCCATCCAAAGCGCTGGTACAGACATTCCGATCAATGACTTGAAACATTCTTTCGAAAAGCTTTTACATCACGCAAACAGTGTATTGAGGCCAGAGGGGACTATTTTGAATAAATAAACTCGAAGTTTTCAAAACTAAGCTCCTGTCGTTTCTATTTTAGCTCAGTCTGGTTTATTTTGAACTTCACTTTGTATATCATTATTTCATTATCCACGATTGACAGCTCTTCTTCTTCATATTCTCTATATAACTTCTCTGTCCCACCATTCGATTCCCTTGAGTGCACCCTGAGCGCAAAACTGCAGACACGACCGCATCTTCTTAATTTCGAATTGCGATCCTGCGCACACATCCAGATATCTATGCGTATTTATATGCAAAGCAGCGGTGTTGGATTAGCAGATGAAGATGACTAACTTTTATTATAAATCATAAAAAAAGCACGCGCAACTCTTTCAATTAGGTGTGAAGAGTGAAGGAGCAAAAGGAAAAGGTGAAAAAAGTTAATATTTGAACTGCACACGGATGAGGTAGGCCGCAGTTAGTTGGGGCAAATGAAGCTGCTTATAAATGCCCGGAAACTAAGGACTACACTACCCCTAGGGAAGCAAACAAAGTGCAAACGGTGAACGTAAGCCATAATCCTTGAAGTTTGTTTCAGTTTTACAAGCAAAAAGCTGGCTGAACACGCGTACGCAACAAAATTAGTTGTGGAATCTGCTTGAGTTTCCATTGCACTTTCCGCACCTTAATCAACAGGGGAGAAAACCTAAAAAAATGTATACTCGTATACCTTAAGCACACTTGAATAGAATAAAGAAAGAAACTAAAATTTCATTCAACTTAAATGCAAGAAAAAGTGTAGTTGTTGGTGCGTGAGCTGAAAGCCAGTAAGTTGGCACTTTGTGGACGTTAATTCAAAAGCTAAGCAGCCACAATGTGAAAGTGCTTGCGGAGGAAAATGCAGAAAAAAGAAAAACTAAGTACGAGAGCAACAAGCACTGACTTTGCGGGTGCTTAGGAAAAGTGAGTAAATTTTGTAACTAACACTCGTTAGACAGTGTGTCGGAATTTATTTATTTTTAGTGCTCAGCCGGTACCATCAACCCTTGCTTACAAATTACATTTTCCAGACCTTACATTAAAATACTTTGTGGTGGCAGTAATTCATGAGTGGCACGAGGGTGGCACACCCTATTTGCCAACGTACCTGACGCCGTTACTGGTTACACTCCAGTGCATACGCACCAAAGGCAACACCGTAAGCAGCGAGGGTAAATAATTTTAAATTATTTTAGATGTCAGTGTAAAAAAGTTAAATATCTAGGAAATAAAGTTCTCTGCACGAGTAGATGGATATGAATAGAATGTTGCCGCGCAAGGAGGATTTTGAGTGTGCAGTGAAAGTAAATGTAAAGTGTGCTGCTTGTTTCCCTTTTTAGGGTCCTTGAGTGGTGTTTGGGACAGCTAGAAATTTTGTACATTCATAATTTAAGAACTCGATATGAATTTTCTACACTACACTGAAAATTGTACGGGAGTGGGCTGACATTTGACCGGTAACTTCAAATGCTGTAATGCTTTAGGTATGATAATGATGTCCTTCAATCGGAAACCCTTGCAATGGTGAAAGTAGCAGACTGGATAGCTGGATAGCGAAAGGTAGCGAAAACTTAATATTAGGGTCTGTAGTCACAGCCAAGCGGCTCTAAGGCCTTCAAAACCATGCGATAATCTTCGAAATTGTCCAGAAATGTAAGTTAAGGCTACACTTCATTGCAAGGTGGAATGAGCTCGATCGTATGAGGGTGCCGGAACAATGTGGTGTTCAAGGCAACGAACTGGCTGCTAAATTGGCGAACTGCCTAGGAATGGCGAGTTGGTTGGCCAATTTTAGGACCAAGTATAGTAGCGGGAATAGTTGGAAACATCAAACCTCTCAGTAATAAATCTCATAAGAACCTTTGGTGCAGTACTAAACCCTGCATAACAATCAAGTGTTTCCCATTAAGGCGTAACAGAGTTTTAGTAAATTTCTTTCTTAGACAGCGCAGAAGTGAGTTGCGAGCACTGAGCACGGAGCACAATCCGGTTGAATGAAACAAATACTTCATAAAAATACTACTCGCCTTTCACGTCTTTCTATATTACCTTATACGAGTATGTTACCCTATGAAACCAACGGCGCTAATTGGTACCTACTTTACTATACGACCTATTAAGGCTACGTTTATTCGGAGATGCTTTAGTTCCATCTGTTAGCGGCTGAACAAATTGCTGATTCTCTAAGTACTAAGTACTTATTAAATTCCCAGTTGCATGACTGGAGGTTTCTTTTATAATCGGATGATCCGGAATTCAAGTGCCCACAGCTGCTGAACTGCCAAGCCGCCAGCTCTCTAAGATTGCACGTGAATGAGCCTTTATCACTAAAGTACTCAATAAAGGTGGTTGTCGAAGTCGAATGGGTTGGTGCGTGACTACCATTCGGAAGTGTTTTTATTCGAATCTCCGTGTATGAAACCCCAAAATGATAGGAAAAGCTTTTTTTAATAGCGGTCGCTCCTCGGCATATAACGGTAAATATCAGAGTGTAATCCTACCATGAAAAAGTTCGTCATAAGAAAATTTCCGTTCGCAACATCAAGACGCACATCGCAAATAGGAGGAAAGGATCAGCCAAGCACCCAACAAGAGTGTAATCGCCAATGAAGGCTGTAATCGATCAATGAAAATGGAAGTTTCGGCTGAACTCGCCTCGACATTTGAGTCATTATTGTAAGACCGACATCTTGCTTGAAATTCTAGTGTGAAAACAGCGATTAGGAACCGAGATCAAAGCACAACAATATCTACTGCTCGGAGAGATTTATGGTATGTGCGAGTGCCACAGAGGGTCGATCACTCTACTTTGCTCCACGGTGATGGCAGCGATAATTACAGAGAACGGGAGTACCCCGCTTACTATGAAATTTATGTCCTATTCCTATGTCCATTTATGGCTAAGATGAATAATTAATAAGTGAAGCAGCTGACGGCCGGTGTATTCAAATATGGCTATCTGAAGGCTTGTAAGGTGGTGCAATTTTAATGTAGAATTTGATCAGGCTAATGCATTTCTTGCGTGATGATCAGAATTTAAGTCTGTCATAAAGATGTTTCTGCAGTCGTTTGCGACGTTTGCTGAATTAGTTTTCCTAGTTTTGCATGTTTCTACCACGTGTTTTGCGTTAGAAGTGGACTTTAGCATCATAATTGGCGAAATTGTACTCTTACAGTTGGGTTTGCCAGAAATAGGAATATGCCAAATCTTGCCGAATACCTAAAACACAAGTTGAGTCGATACACACACAAGTCTCTTCATCGATTTCAAAAATGTTTATTTATTTATTTATTTATTTATAACAAATTATACAATAATAAATTACAGTATAAATTAAGAAAAGCGACACTAGCTACGAGGCTTTCAGTCGTCTTTTTAATAGAAAAATTGTTAATTTATTTAAGTGGGATGAAATGAAATGTAAAAAATTATACTGATTAAAACTAAGCGGTTATTGTTATAGAAGAATAAAATAAAATAATAGTTTAATCTACGCTAAATTAAATTTAAGATATCCTGGTTCCTTATGAAATTGTATATTGTCACGATATTGTCATAGCTAGGTGTAGATAATGCTCTACTTAGGTTAATGTTGTCAGCGGTTTCGTACTCCTTCGTTACTGGGCATTGGTTAATAAAGTGCTCCACTGTGCTTGGACCGCCGCACAAAGGGCAGCAGCACTGACTTTTCCTGGTTAGAAGGTGTGAGTGGGTAAACATTGTATGACCCAGTCTTAGACGAGTATACGGCTTCAAGAAATTAGGGGTCAGACTCACCGGATAGGATGGCGTTAGTCTCTTTGGATTTAATCTGTAATAGTGATGTCCTTGCGTTGTCCAGTCTGCTAAATCGACATTACGTCTTTCTTTCTTTATGGCGTTAAACAGGTCCGTTTTGCTTATAACTTTAAGCATAAGTGTAGGAGATTTGTTGACATTTTTAGCAGTCGTAGCAGCTGCTTCATTTCCTGAGATTCCAGCATGACCGGGTATCCACACTAGTTTGATTTTGTTTGGTGCTGCAATAAGTGAATTTCTAATCGATGAAATAATTTTGTTCAAATTAGACGGTGATTTGATTGCTGTGATGCATGATTTGCTGTCAGAACAAATCATATATATTATTTCCTTTTGTTTTTTTTTGCATACTCAACGGCTAGTTCGATTGCCAAGGCTTCAGCAGTGAATATTGTACACATTGGATAAAGAAGCCATTGTGATATTGCGGCTCCATCTTGGTTGATTACGGCCAGAGAGGTGTAGTCTGAAGTCTTAGATCCATCAGTGAAAATGAAGTTCTATCCAGATGTTCTATAACATTCAAATGTCTCAGAGAATGTAGCTCGATATACCGTGTTTGGTGTGTTTTGCTAAGACAAGCTAAGTAAGACGTCTTCAAATGATCTGGGGCTGATGAGCCAGGGAGGGAAAGTTTCAACGACTCTTTTCGCTCGGTAAAGAGTTATGAAATTCTCCTTGGCGAAAAAAAAAACAAAAAATGCTTTTGACAGCGCGCACTGCTTGGTACCAGAGAAGATCATCCGGATCGGGAACAACCTTCGGCCTTCAAAGGCGATGCTTTTATGCTGCCTTTCCTAAACTATACAATAATAATAGGCGAGATTAATGAATGAACCTGAAGGTTAACAAGCACAAGACGAAAAATGTTCACCACCAAAAAACAGGCAGCGGACTCCGGTCTCGACATGTGAGTGCCGACTATTGAAGTTGTAATTTTTCAGTAGTATCATAAGATACATACTTTAATTACGAGCCAGGAGAAATATGCCTTAAAAAAGTAATAACCTGACCCAACCTAACTCATACTACATGCCAATATTCGACGGACCCATCTGGCAACCCTGCATCTTTTGACAGAGACGTTAGATCGCTTAATGACATACCGCGGTGAAAGCGTCAGTCCAAGCAGATTTTCACCATGGAACAGTACGTGCCACGCGAGCGCTCCCAAATTGTTGAAATTTACATTCAACAAAAGAAGTGAATTGTGAAAACTCAACGTGCGTATAAAAAATTAAAAAATGTGAAAAGTGCGTCTTCTAAGAACACCATTAAACGTTTGTACGAAAGGTTTTCGACTGGTGATGCTCTTTCTAATCCAAAGAGGCCAAATCAAAACCGACCAAGGCGTCGCAAAGGACATCCCAAAACGCCGTTCTCAGCAGTTGGGCATTGCTCGGACCACTTTACAACGAATTATCCCCATTGATTTGCATTTATTCCCATTTAAGATTCGATTGGCGCAAAGATTGTTGCCTGCGGACAAGGGTCGTCGATTGGAATGGGCCCAAAGAGTCATCGAAATCCGTCGGGTCCGTCGAATATGGGCAACCCTGTACTTGATTAGTTTTATGGAACCATAGTACGCTCTCTGCACCTCCGACTTGATCTATTGCAACTTAATTGAGAGCCTATAATTGAATTCAGGCACTTTCTTGGGCATTTTGTTCCGTATCAACAATGGATTTAGAGTCACAGCACCTACACTCTTGCACATTTGCGGAGGATGTGTTGTGGTGTTTCGTCGCCTCGATCGGAAAAATTACGTACGCTTACTTCTACTAGTCCTAGTTTCCTGAAATGATAATGAAGGCTACAACACTCCGTAAAGTGAGGAGCTTCTACCAAGATTTAGGAATCTATGTACTTGATGATTTTGCGGAAGGATAAGTATAAGGAAAGATAAATTTTTATGCCGCCCCCTGTCTTGGAATGTCATTCCATCCGTCGTATTAATTCTGCGCCTTACCAGTTTTGTTAGCTTCCGTTTCCTTCTTCATTCTTCGTTTTGTTGTAGCGTATAATTTCGCAGAGTAGTCTGCCGGCTCGTTGCCGTCATAACCTTTATGTCTGGGTACACAACCGAGCAAGACGGTCTTCCCAACGAGTTTAGATACTACTAAGTACACAAAAGGCTGCCTGGTAAAGTACAGATGCGCTTCGATGTACATATTTCAAATTCAATTTGATGTTCCTAATAGGAAACTTCCACATTATGAGACCTTGAAAACTGGCTTCTGGAGAACCAATTAAGGGGCGAATGCTTCGTTTTCTAGGGCATGTGCAGATTTAAATTTGTTTTTGAATTCTTGATCAATCATCTTAAATCTTCTTCTCTCTCTTAGTAATTATTAACATAGCCTGCAAGGATCTATCCATATAAATAATAAAAAATAGTTAGAATTGAAATGTTTAAATGACTTTGAACATTTTTTTTTGCTTTCGCCAACACTTTTGATTATTTTAAAACTCTTGCTTTTTTCCCAGCTTAATGGTAATTGTTTAAAGTTTTTAATTCGATTACACTTCACACGATAAACTTTCTCAAGGGTAACCCGATCAACGGCACAGCTTAAAGGGTAAGTTGTGTTGCTTTCTACCTATTCGCCATGTGGGCGTTACGCTTCATTGGCTCATTTGGAGAATTGAAACTTTTATTTGACGCGTTTTATTTGTTCCCTACTTGTTGAGGGTGGAAAGCGCATTGAAAGTAGGTACTGCATACTTCACTGTGCTTGCTTTGGGTGGTTAATTGAATGCTCCCTGTTCGAGTCGTCTCGACGTCGCACTAATTACTGCTTTTGCTGTGTTGGTTGTTTTTGTTATTGTTTTCTTTATTGCATGCTTTTGGATGGCTTGATTGATTGACTAATTTAATTTGATTGTCGAGTAGCAAGTTAAATAAGCGCAATGATCGATGGCAAATGTGGGGATGTGAGGAAGTGGTAGCTGGTATTGAAAAATGTACAATATGCACTTCGATACTTAATTACACCATTTTAGAAAGCTTATTATTTTGTAATGAAAATATTGTCGAGCATTGCAAAGCGAGCTGTTGTAAATAGCATCATTTATTTAAGATAAAGTATATTTGCTCAACTAAACTACAGCTCCTGTGACTTGGCACAGGTAAATATTTGAGAAATTTTCACATCCCAATTTTTTGCAATAAGTTGAACTTCGATTTTTTGTGTATTTTAGGCGTTCTTTTTATGTTCGGGATACACCTTCGCACTCAAGCTTAATTTCTCAGCATTTATTTCTTGTGCTGTTTTGGATCTTCGCCAGTCTTTTCCATCAACGGAGTCACAGATGATTTCTAGGAGCATTTTTATGGCAGCCGTATATCCGGAGGCTTGCCAGTGCCTGCCGAGGAGCGACCGCCATTAGAAAAACACTTTTTCTATCTTTGGAAGTTTCATGCCCACGGTTTCGAACCTAGACCGCACCGATATTCGGCTACCAACTACAGGCATTCGGTTACGGGGGTCTGCGTGTGTTTTTATAAAGGGTGGTTAAATTTCAAGGGCCGATGTTGAATGTGAACCACATCTAAACGTCAACGACACCATTGGACTTCTTTCTTTGGCGTTATTTGAAAGAAAAGGTGTACGTCGATAAGCCAGCAACAATTCAAGAGCTAAAGGATGAGATAATTCGGCACATTAACGGCATAGAACCTCAATTATGCCTCAGCGTCATCGAAAGTTTGGACCATCGGGTTAAGGTGTGCCGCCAAGGCCGCGGCGGCCATTTGGTCGATATTTTGTTCCATACATAATTGAGCCATACCAATATTATCATAATAAAGAGAAATAACTATAATTTCTTAAAAAAATTGTATTTTATTCAAAATCAGCACCGGCCCTTGAAACTTAACCACCCTTTAGAATGAAAAAATAATAGGCAAAAGGGAACGACATAAACTAAAGATAAATTGATTAAGGATTTAGCAGTTCGAAAGCTTCAGCGGAAATAGCAAGTCGTATGTGTTGGAAGAGGGGTGCATGAAGGACCAATTTTGTTCGAATAATTCATTAACGATTCAGGCGCTTGAGGTGAATATCGAGCAAGCCATTCGGGAGATAGAACCAGAAACCGGCATCAAGGTCTTGGAAAACTGGGTCAACTGCATGGGCTACTGCGAAGTCAACCGAGGCAACCGCATTAACAAAACCGTGTGCCATGACTACCATTCGGAAGTGCGCATTTTCGAATCTCCGTGCACGAAACACCAAATGATAGAAACATTTTTTCTAATAATGGTCGCCACTGCGCCTTTCCGATTGTATTTATGCCATGAAAAAGCTACGCATAAAAACCATTTGCCGCTCGGAGTCGGCTTAAAATTGAAGATCCGTCTATATACCTATGAAGTGAAACTTTCAGCTATTAGTCCATAGATATCGCTAGGAGTATTTTTAAATCTCCCCAATGTCTTGTTTTTTTCGTCTGTCATCTGTCAACAATATTCAGTTCATTGTTTGATATGTTTCATACATCAATGCATTTTCGTCGCTCTTAAAAATGTCGAATGTCGTGCCTTCAAATTACGATTTGCGGACATCGTGAAACCACTTGTGAAATGCTGCTCTCCCGGTTCAAAATGAAATCCTTTTTGCATCGAATCGTTACATGTGATGAAACAAGGGTGTATTTCTCCAATCTCAAGCGTAAACGATCGTATGGTCCGCCCGGCCACCAGCCAAAAACAACGACCAAACCAAATTGCTTCGGTCGCAAGGCAATGCTGTGTGTTTTCTGGGGTCAGCGTGGTATGATTTGGTACGAGCTATTAAAACCAGGTGAAACAGTTGATGGTGCACGCTACCAACGACAATTGGCCGATTTGAAAACGCCCAGAATATGATGGGAATAACGATGGGCAACGCACTTTCCGAGCAGCGCTTCAATTCTCACGAAGTAGCCAAAAAATGGCTCGATGATTGTTTTACGACCAAATACGGTCAATTTTTTTGGCGCGGCATCCACAATTTGCCTGAGATATGGGAAAAATGTGTGACTAGCGATGGCTATTAGTTTGAAGATTACAATTGTAACCATTTTTTGTTAATAAACGTTTGAAATTGAAAAAAAGTCTCATTTCATAAGTATAGACCTGGTATATGTGGAACAACATCAAGACACACACCACAAATAGCAGGAAAAGCTCAGCGACATAACCAATAAAAGATGTTAGTTCCAATTATATTATAT